>CM068357.1:36988913-37056413 GCA_034769755.1 Odontamblyopus lacepedii
GAGAGAAAAGCAGAAAGAGAAGAAAGAGGAGGAGAGAGAGACAACGAGAGAGGAGGAGAGAAAGAAAGAAAGACTGACTACACAGTAGACAGAGAGAAGAGAGAGAGGAGAGAAAGGGGAGAAGAGGAGAAGGAAACAGGGTCTTACTATACAAGAGAGAGAGAGAAAGAGATGACAGAGGGAGAAAGAAAGACAGAGGGGAGAGAGAGGTTGAGAGAAAGGGAGACACAGAAGGAAGAGAGAGAGAGGAGGGATGAGGAGTGTAAGAAGAGGAGAAGATAAGAGAAGGAGAGAAGGCAGGAGAGAAGGCAGGGTTTTATTATGCAGGAGAGAGAGAGAAAAAGATGAGGGCGGGGAACAGAGAGGGAGAGGGAGAGAAAAGGCAGCAGAGGGAGGGAGAGATGGAAAGAGAGGTGGAGAGAGTGAAAGAGAAGGGCAGAGGGTGAGAGAGGTGAGAGATAAGGGAGGGAGGAGGAGTGAAAGGGAGACAGGGGGTTCCGAATACACAGAAGAAAGAGAGAAGAGAGAGGAATGATGAGGGGTGTGAAGAGAAGAGACAGAAGAGAGGAGAAGGAGAGAAAGCAGGGTCTTACTATGCAGGAGAAAGAGAGAAAGAAATGCGAGATGGGGAAAAGAGAAAGAAAAGGGAGAGAGAGGAGGGTCTTACCATGCAGGAGAGAGAGATGGCAGAGGGGAAGAGAGAAAGAAGGAAAAGAGAGAGAGCGGAGAGAAAGAGAGGACAGAGGCTCGGATCAGGAGAAAAGAGAGACCCGACTGTATATTTTGCATTCATTCAGTTTTCTGCATGGATTTAATGACAATATCTATATTTTTACTGTTAGCGGGGTCGCCTCTCCGTAGATCTGACCTGTAACTCAGCCTGTCTCCATGGAGATACATTTAATGCCGTACTGCTGCTATTCTAGGCAAAGCAATGAGGTCCCCATGAAGATTTCTGATTTTGTTTCTTGTTAAAAAAAGCAGGAGTAGCTCATTTGAAACAGATTGGGGTAAAGCTAACAGCAACTAGCATTCTAAAGTGCACTTCCTGCTTATCAGAAAATGATGTTAAACTTACAAGAAGTGCATAAAACCGTAGATATGATAGAAGTCTTGTCCTAGGCTGCAACGTTAGGCTAACTTCTGTAGAGCTGCTGCTAACGTCGCTCCGGGAATCAAACCGCAGACCTGCTTGTCCCTGTGTCCCCCTGTCCCACCTCTGTGAAGTCGCCCCATCAAACGCAAACCTACACAAAACTATGTCCGTCGTTTGTGCTTTGTTCGTGCTGTTTTGTGCTGCAAAAAGTTTCGTTTGTGCTATTCTGGTTCTTAAGATATTTGCAGGTTTTTTTCGGCCGATGACGTCATCCAGCCCCTCAAAATGTTAAATAGAGCTCAAAACAGGAAGAAAATTATAGAAAATGTTTGTGCTTTGTGCTGTGACAATTTTCAGTTTATTTCTAAAATTATTAATTATCATTTCTGCACTAATTATAGGACGTCATTTCTGCTCAGCTGACGGCGGCAAACTCCACAAAACTAGTGAAGAGAAACGATCTCAGGCTGTGGAAAAGTCTGTGTTATTCTATAAAATATGAATCAAAAGCAAATTACTAAAGACCGTTACACACGTTTACAGCCTGAGTTTATCACCACTAGTTTTGTGGAGTTTTGACATCGTATAATTACCGCAGGAATAATCATTTATAATTTTAGAAATATACTCAAAACAGCACCAAATACAAATGTTTTCTATCATGTTCTTCCTGTTTTGAGCTCTATTTAACATTTTGAGGGGCTGGATGACGTCATCAGCCGAAAATAAAGCTGGAAATATCTTAAGAACCATAATAGCACAAATGAAACTTTTTGCAGCACAAAACAGCACAATTCGTTTGTGCTGTTTTGTGCTGCAAAAAGTTTCGTTTCGCACAAACGACTGACTCCATTTTGGACTGTTTTAGTGCATTTTGAAGCTTCCTGGGGGCTGACCCCAATTTGACCTATAAAAGAATCATTAATTTCTTCAAAACTAAAGAAGCACAAACAAAACTTTTTTGCAGCACAAACAAAGCACAAACGATTGACAGTTTTTGTGTAGGTTTGCGTTTGATGGGGGCCAACTTCACGGAGGTCCCTGTCCCCTCCCCTGAGACGCCCTCTGTCCTTCATCCTCCTCCGGGACCTCTCCTGTCCGTCTTCTCGGGCTAATTACATCTGAAATGCTAATGGCGTCACTCGTTAGCGCGCCCCTTGCTAGCTTCAAAGCGTCGGCCGCTCAAATCAAAACGGCGGACTTCACACGCCTCTGCTTTCACGCTAATGACGCCGCTCTCACCAAAACTACAAACCCGAGTTAAATCTATAATCCGATCTGGACATTAGCCCGCTAACCGTTCCCGGCCCTGACCAGTACGCTAATGCTATAACGCGGTGATGTCAGAAGCAGAAAATGCTGACAGATGCTAATGCTAACACGTCATTAGCCTAATTAGTGTTAAAGCGCAGAATGAAAGGAACTAGAGCGAGTCATCAGCGAATCCGGAATCTGCAGCCACAAGAAATATACTGGACTTGAAATGGATCACAACATTTGAGAAGGTCTATGAAGGTTTATGAAGTCATGTGAGTCATTTCTGTTACGTCACATTCAAATGTTCAGTCAGTGTGAACAAAGACTGGTCAGAGTCAAAATGGTGAACATCTGCTGACTGATGCTCATACAAAAGACTGAATAAACCAGGATGTAGCAGTACAGAGTTGCATGAGACTGCACCTGGTCTGGAGGAGGAGGTCTGGAGGAGCAGGTCAGGAGGAGCAGGTCTGGAGGAGGAGGTCTGGAGGAGCAGGTCAGGAAGTGGAGGAGGAGGTCTGGAGGAGCAGGTCTGGAGGAGCAGGTCAGGAGGAGCAGGTCAGGAGGAGCAGGTCTGGAGGAGGAGGTCTGGAGGAGCAGGTCTGGAGGAGCAGGTCTGGAGGAGCAGGTCTGGAGGAGGAGGTCTGGCGGAGCAGGTCAGGAGGTGGAGGTCTGGAGGAGCAGGTCAGGAGGTGGAGGAGGAGGTCTGGAGGAGCAGGTCAGGAGGAGCAGGTCAGGAGGAGCAGGTCAGGAGGAGGAGGTCAGGAGGAGCAGGTCTGGAGGAGCAGGTCTGGAGGAGGAGGTCTGGAGGAGCAGGTCAGGAGGAGGAGGTCTGGAGGAGCAGGTCAGGAGGAGGAGGTCAGGAGGAGCAGGTCTGGAGGAGCAGGTCTGGAGGAGGAGGTCTGGAGGAGCAGGTCAGGAGGAGCAGGTCTGGAGGAGCAGGTCAGGAGGAGCAGGTCTGGAGGAGGAGGTCTGGAGGAGCAGTGCAATATGTGAATGATTCACTACAGTGTAATGTGTGGCCCCTGGTCAAACATAGAGCCCAGGTCCAGTCCATCAGAGGTTTGGGGCCCAGGGCAGGAGGCTCACTTTACTCCTCTTAAAGGAGACCTGGTGTGCAAAATGAACTTTTCAACTGTGTTCTAGAAGGTTCTTCACATTGAGCTCTGAAGATGTATTTGGAGGTGTGCATGTTTGAGTTTGAGTCATCTTTATTCTCCTGTTAAGACACCATTGCTCTAAAAATCCCCGTTTCCCCTACCCCTTATACACGCCCACTGCTCTGTACTTCCTTTTATTTGTTGTTGTTGTTGATCTACGTTTTGGCCCAAATGTCAAAGAAAGTCCACTGTGATGTAGCACCACGTATGTGTCCACTCTGCTGTGAGGACCTTTAAGGTGACGTCAGGAAACAGCACCATCACTTTAGGCTCACTTTAGTCTGTAGAGAACTCTCCACAGATCAGGCCTGTAACTTGACCCTTCACCAGAAAAGTTCAAAAAGTTCCACAGTACGTCTTTATACTGGTATTCCTAAAGCGGACGTGATAAGATAAGAGTTGGACGTTCACCACACGACGCTGGACGCACATGCAGACGGACGGGCCGGTGCTGAATAAAGCGTAGTAAAGTGTTTGTGGAGGTTTTGTTTTTGCGTTCGCCGGCTGAACACAGACGAGTGGAACGGTTCGATTAAAGGGTTATTTATGCTTTTGTAGAACACAGACTCATTAGCTTAGCCATGTGCAGAACTGTAACGAGAGGGTTAGCCGAGCGTTAGCGGTTAGCACGTCGCTCCTCTCGCCTCCGGACTGTTCAGGCAAAACAAGAATTGCACTTTTGCACTCGCTTATGGTATATTGTGTCTATATAAAAAAAAAGAAGTTGGCAGTTTGCTTTTTGTGTTACAGAATTTTCAAAAGCCAAATCTACTTCACTTATTCACAAACACAGATTTCTGTATTTTGACAAAAAAATGATAATTTATGCTCCTCTTTACTGTTGGCGGGGATCAGATTAGTCAAAAATTGTGATAGTTCAGTTTTAGTCCTGGTTTAGTCCTCACTGTAAACCCAAATAAGTTTCAGAACTAAACAAAAATGAGGCAATCTCAATTATTTTAACAATAATAATCATGCATCAGTTTTATGTAGCACTTTTTTAGACACTCAGAGACACTTCACAGAGCTTTATACAGCCACTCCAGACCTGGTGGCCACAGCTGCCCTGGGACAGACTGATAGAGAGAGGCTCCAATCTGCACCATCGGCCCCTCCGACCACCACCACCACTCACACACACTCCACTTTCATACGAGGCAATGTGGGTGAAGTGTCTTGCCTAAAGACACAACAGTTTTTGTGACTAGCTCCCCCTGTGGCACCTGGAATTCCCAGTGTCTCCCATCCAAGTCCTGACCAGGGCCTGTTGAGCGTCTGAGATCTGATCTGAGATCAGGCTTTGACAAACTGATATGATGAACAATCTTCAGTCACAATCTTCCAGAACTTTAACGGTTGGATGGCTCTCTACTTGTACCTTTTGAAAACAGCTTTGAAGGTTAACAGAATTAAAAGTGTTCATTTTGTTCGATCGACTGAGCTGTGCATACTGAGAGCATATAGATCCATATGTATATAGATCCATATGAGTATAGATCCCTATGTGTATAGATCCATATGAGTATAGATCCATGTATATAGATCCATATGTGTATAGATCCATATGAGTATAGATCCACATGAGTATAGATCCATATGAGTATAGATCCATATGTATATAGATCCGTATGAGTATAGATCCATATGAGTATAGATCAATATTAGTATAGATCCGTATGAGTATAGATCCGTATGTGTATAGATCCATATGAGTATAGATCTGTATGTGTATAGTAGATCCATATGAGTATAGATCCATATGTGTATAGATCCATATGAGTATAGATCCGTATGTGTATAGATCCATATGAGTATAGATCCATATGTGTATAGATCCTATGAGTATAGATCCCTATGTGTATAGATCCTATGAGTATAGATCCATATGTGTATAGATCCATATGAGTATAGATCCATATGTATATAGATCCATATGTGTATAGATCATATGAGTATAGATCCATATGAGTATAGATCCGTTTGAGTATAGATCCATATGTGTATAGATCATATGTGTATAGATCCATATGTCTATAGATACATATGAGTATAGATACATATGAGTATAGATCCATATGGCGGATCACTTCCTGTATATTCTCGTGCAGCATGTTTGGAGCATGTTGGGAGCGTGTTTGGAGTGTGTTGGAAGTGTGTTTGGAGCGTGTTGGGAGCGTGTTGGAAGTGTGTTTGGAGCGTGTTTGGAGCTTGTTGGGAGCGTGTTGGAAGTGTGTTTGGAGCGTGTTTGGAGCGTGTTGGGAGCGTGTTGGAAGTGTGTTTGGAGCGTGTTTGGAGCTTGTTGGGAGCGTGTTTGGAGCATGTTGGCAGTGTGTTTGGAGCCTGTTGGAAGTGTGTTTGGAGCGTGTTGGGAGCGTGTTGGAAGTGTGTTTGGAGCGTGTTTGGAGTGTGTTTTTAACGTATTTCGAGCATGTTTGGAGCGTGTTGGGAGTGTGTTTGGAGCATGATTGGAGCATGTTTGGGGCGTTTTTGGAGCATGTTGGGAGCGTTTTGAGTGTGTTTGGAGCATGTTTGGAGCATGTTAGGAGTGTGTTTGGAGCATGTTTGGAGCGTGTTGGGAGCATGTTGGGAGTGTGTTTGCAGCATGTTTGGTGCGTGTTTGGAATGTGTTGGGAGCGTGTTGGGAGCGTGTTTGGAGCATGTTTGGTGCGTGTTTGGTGCGTGTTTGGAGCATGTTGGGAGCGTGTTGGGAGCGTGTTTGGAGCATGTTGGGAGTGTGTTGGGAGCGTGTTTGGAGCATGTTTGGAGCGTGTTGGGAGCGTGTTGGAAGTGTGTTTGGAGCATGTTTGGAGCATGTTTGGAGCGTGTTTGGAGCGTGTTGGAAGTGTGTTTGGAGCATGTTGGGAGCGTGTTTGGAGCATGTTGGGAGCGTGTTTGGAGCGTGTTTGGAGCGTGTTGGGAGCGTGTTGGAAGTGTGTTTGGAGCATGTTTGGAGCAAGTTTGGAGCGTGTTTGGAGCATGTTTGGAGCATGTTTGGAGCATGTTTAGAGCGTGTTTGGAGCGTGTTTGGAGCATGTTTGGAGCGTGTTTGGAGCATGTTTGGAGCGTGTTGGGAGCATGTTGGGAGCGTGTTTGGAGCGTGTTGGGAGCGTGTTTGGAGCATGTTGGGAGCGTGTTTGGAGTGCGTTTGGAGCGTGTTTGGAGTGTGTTGAGAGCATGTTGGGAGTGTGTTTGGAGCATGTTGGGAGCGTGTTTGGAGCGTGTTTGGAGTGTGTTGGGAGCGTGTTGGGAGCGTGTTTGGAGTGCGTTTGGAGCGTGTTGGGAGCATGTTTGGAGCGTGTTGGGAGCGTGTTTGGAGCATGTTGGGAGCGTGTTTGGAGTGCGTTTGGAGCGTGTTTGGAGCGTGTTTGGAGTGTGTTGAGAGCATGTTGGGAGTGTGTTTGGAGCATGTTGGGAGCGTGTTTGGAGCGTGTTTGGAGTGTGTTGAGAGCGTGTTGGGAGCGTGTTTGGAGTGCGTTGGGAGCGTGTTTGGAGTGCGTTTGGAGCGTGTTTGGAGTGTGTTGAGAGCGTGTTGGGAGTGTGTTTGGAGCGTTGTGTCCACAGCAGCACTCACTGCTCTGGAGACGGCTCCCTCAGTCCAGTTGTGTGTGGGCTTTACAGAGACTGTGTTCTGTCAGCTGCTCATGCTCATGCAGGTGTACCACATGTATTCGGTGTTTCACTGTCTGCAGATTATAGAAATAAGCTCACTGTGGTTTTCATTTTCCTGCTCCAGGCGGCATTTTGAAGACTTTCTCCATTCAGAAAATATAATACAGTATTTTGCTTTGAATTGTTAATTGCTATATAATTTTCTTCTTTTTGAAATCCATGATCACTGTGGCATATAAAATACACTAATGACAGAATAAAACTAATTATAAAAACAAACAAACAAACAGATTTCTAAAAATATGTTATAAATGATGACAATAATAATTATTAATAATATAATAAAAATACAGATATCATTAGTATTGTTATATGTGTGTATTGCATTTCTTACAGCATTCCACTTGATGACACTGATTTGATTAAGTACATTTCTTATTAACATATTTTCCCCGCTAAAGTAAGTTATTCAGTTAACTGCAGCTGTTACCTGATTTGTATTTATTTATTTTATTTCCTGGCAACTGTTTATGCAAATTAACATCTCAATGCCCGACTTTGTTTTTTAAATTTAATTATTTGTACATATTTGTTCATAACTTGATCCCATTTTCCCATTTTTTCAGTTTTATGAGTCAGATTTTGTGCCTTTGAGCCCTCGTCTATTTTTGTCCCAGTGTAACGTAATGGAAGAGCAGAACAGAGAAGAATCTGGAGAAATATGAGTTAGCAGCAGCTCTGTGTCTGACTGTCCCTCAGGAGAGCTCTGTGTGTGGGGCCACTGGAGCGTGGACCTCCTCCTGTGGCCCTGTGGCCCTGTGTCTCTGTGTCTCTGTGTCTCTCTGTCTCTGTGTCTCTGTGTCCCTGTGTATCTGTGTCCCTGTGTCTCTGTGTCCCTGTGTCTCTGTGTCCCTTTGTCTCTGTGTCCCTGTGTATCTGTGTCCCTGTGTATCTGTGTCCCTTTGTCTCTGTGTCCCTTTGTCTCTGTGTCCCTTTGTCTCTGTGTCTCTGTGCCCCTTTGTCTCTGTGCCTCTGTGTCTCTGTGTCCCTTTGTCTCTGTGTCTCTGTGTCCCTTTGTCTCTGTGTCTCTGTGTCCCTGTGTCTCTGTGTCTCTGTGTCCCTGTGTCTCTGTGTCCCTTTGTCTCTGTGTCTCTGTGTCCCTGTGTCTCTGTGTCCCTGTGTCTCTGTGTCCCTGTGTCTCTGTGTCTCTGTGTCCCTTTGTCTCTGTGTCCCTTTGTCTCTGTGTCTCTGTGTCCCTTTGTCTCTGTGTCTCTGTGTCTCTGTGGCCCTTAGGTGTCCAGGTGGGACTCTAGTTGAGGCGTATGTAAAGTGCTTTAGTGATCAGAGAGCTCACTCAGACTCTCAGGCATGTGATGATATTCGTGATGATATTCGTAATTAAATTCAATTAAATACAAATTACATGACATTTAAATTACATTTTTATTTTCATGATCAGCCATTTTTACTTCACTGTTTTAAAGGTGCACAGTGTAACTTGTCTGCTGGAGGGTCCGTCACCTGCTCCATGGAGATGTGTCTGGTACTGTACTTCCACAGCATGGCCTTAAACTGAATCTCCAGGGAGACTTGCAAGTCAAGTTACAGGTCAGATCTGTGGAGAAGTGAGCCCACTCACAGTTAAGAAAGGATGTGATTTTTGAGCAATAAATTACACGAGTTGAATAAATGCAGACAGATGAGTTTAAAGCCGTACTGTGGACCATTTAAACCAAGGCATTAACATCTCCATGGAAACAAAACGGTTGCGGACCCCTTCAGGCTTCAGTGACCAGAATATTTTCTGTTGCTTAGTTGACATATCTGTAAAGGTGTAGTATGTAACCTGTCAGGTTTTAGGGCCCACCACCTGCTTGTCTTCATAGTGATGTTACTTCTTTGCCTGAATGTTCCTCAGTATAACTTTAAACTTATCGGTCTTGCATGTTGTTTTTTCTCAATGACAGGATTTATGACTAAAAAGCTCTGTGTGTATTTTTAGGTGGAATATCAACCAAAACAAAATATCCACTTTTGCTGGAGATTTAAGGCCCTAAAAAGCCCAAATATCGGTCAGTGTATCGATATATCGGTCTATCTCTAATCCTTTACAAGACACCTGCCCTCTCCTCACTGTTCACTAATTGGTCCGCACTGTCACCATGCTCATCCAGTCCCCCGAGGGCCGCTGGTACATGCACCCGGGGGCCCGCACACGATGGCGTTATGAGCCCTGAGTGTGGCCCCTTCCCTGTCATCCCTGGGGGCGGGGCTTGTCCCCTGTGTGATGTTTGAAATGCCACTGTATCGCCGTGCCCTTTCACAGCCCCGGAGCTAATCTGAAGAGAGAAACGAGACGCGGCGCGAAATGGCACCGAGCGTCACCTGTGACCCCCGCGCCCGCCGCTTCATTACGACCATTTGTTTTCGTTTATTCCGGAAGAAATCTGAAGAGTATGCTTCATTTTGTAAGACATTATGAGCTAAGCAGTGGTGTAGTGTTTCCACCAACTGGGAAGTTGCTGGTTCGATCCCGGCTCTGACTGTTGTGTTGAGTTTTTGTGTCCTTGAGCAAGACACTCCACTCACCTTGTTTGCTTCAGTCAGGCTTGTTCAGCTTGTAAAATGCATTTATCCAGTTATTTATCTATGCATTCTATCTATCTATCTATCTATCTATCTTTCTTTCTTTCTTTCTTTCTTTCTATTATCTATTATTTATCTGTGTATTTTTGTATTTCTTTCTTAAAGGGCTTCAGAAATTGTCCAAACTGCTCTTGCATCATTTTCAGTTCTGTCACACACAGCCCCCAGTGCACAAACGTGTGTGTGTGTGTGTGTGTGTGTGTGTGAGTGTGTGTGTGTGTGCGTGTGTGTGTGTGTGTGTGTGTGTGTGTGTGTGTGCGTGTGTGTGTGTGTGTGTGTGTGTGTGCGTGTGTGTGTGTGTGTGTGTGTGCGTGTGTGTGTGTGTGTGAGTGTGTGCGTGTGTGTGCGTGTGTGTGTGCGTGTGTGTGTGTGTGTGTGTGTGCGCGCAGTACGTTCACTATCCCCTCGGAGCCCTGGAGACTTGAGCTTCACTGAGTCTTGTCCTTGGAAGTAGGTCACGTCTGCCCTCATCCCTCCTCTTCCTCTTCATCCCTCCTTCTTAATGTTTTCTCTGTTGACCCCACATCCTCCCTGCATCTCTCCTTCCCTCCTCCTGTTCCTCTTCCATCCCTTCTTTTTCTTGATGGTTCTTCTGGTTACCGCACGTCCTCCCTCCTCCATCCCTCTTCCTTCTCTTCTTCTCAGTGGTTCCTCTGGTGACCACACGTCTGCCCTCCATCTCTCGTCGCCTCCTCCTCTTCTTCATCCCTTCTTCTTCTTGATGGTTCTTCTGGTCACCACACTCACCTCATTTACTCGGAGAGGAGCCAGTCTGGTTGAGAACATTCAGCCTGAGGGGCACATTATGACAGAGGAGGAAAACAGAAATAACCATGTGGCATTTTTAAGTACATTTCAACAAGTCAAATACGCAGTGTCGTAGTAGTAAAGTAGTAGTAGTAGCAGTAGTAGTAGTAGAAGTAGTGTACTGTCCTGACTGAGACGTTAGCAGTTCTTGCTTGACAGGGAGCGAAACTCCGATTCAGTGACCAGGCAGTTGAAGTTTTCAGATTTAATGCTCATCTTATGAAAAACTGCAAGAGATAATACAAAAATACACTCAGCGATCTTGTGTAATAATGCAACGTTCCAGCACATGTATAAAGAGCGCTCTGTAACTTGTAGTAAAGCTGTTACAAAACAACAAATTACCCGTAAAAGGTGGCTCATTTTAACATGAAAATAAAAAAAAAATTACTTTATCACAGATCTGTTTATCTGTTTTTATCATTAGCGGATTATGAGGCTGCGTGACCCAAATAAAATAACCATTAAACCATAAATTACATAAATGACGACTGATTACTATAATAATGTCTTTTTTAACTTTACACTTTCATTTTTAAATCATTTGAATTTAAATGTACAAACATATACATACAGGCGTTGCATCTGTAGGAGTTTTTAGCTGTATGATCCTTTATAGGACCAGGACCGTATTAAGCCAGCGTGGTGCCCCTGGGGCACTAAAGACTTCTCCTTCTGCTGATATGGCTTTCTTATGGTAGGCATAAGATAACAAAATAAACATTCAGCTTCCTCAGGCATCCACATTGTCCCCGACTGTTGTAATTAAATACATTTCTAACGGATGTCAGGAGAACTGACTTGGATTTATCCACTACCGACAGTCAATATATTGCGACCTAAGACCCTCCACATGTAGCTCCCTCCTCCTGGACGCACACATGCAGATCTGTCCTTTAGCTCATGGCTCCCCGGGTCAGTTAGCCGCTTCACTACACAAGCTAATGCTAAACCCCCCGGCTCTGCTGTCTGCACGCTAACATGCATCCTCCCAGGCGCTATGCAACCAGGCTAACGCTACGCTAATCTACTATACGCTAACATGCATCCTCTCAGGCGCTATGCAAGCAGGCTTACGCTACGCTAATCTACTATACACTAACATGCATCCTCTCAGGCGCTATGCAACCAGGCTAACGGTACGCTAATCTACTATGCGCTAACATGCATCCTCCCAGGCGCTATGCAACCAGGCTAACGCTACGCTAATCTACTATACGCTAACATGCATCCTCCCAGGCGCTATGCAACCAGGCTAACGCTACGCTAATCTACTATACGCTAACATGCATCCTCCCAGGCGCTATGCAACTAGGCTAACGCTACGCTAATGTAGTATACGCTAACTGAAGCGAGGAAACATTCTTACAGATCAGAAAATAGTGGAACATTGGCCTCTTAAATAAATGTGATTATAGTTTAAATAAGTGTAATAAATAAAAGTGAATAATTCCGGTGTGAGACTAAATAAAAGTGAATAATTCCGGTGTGAGACTAAGTAAAAGTGAATAATTCCGGTGTGAGACTAAGTAAAAGTGAATAATTCCGGTGTGAGACTAAATAAAAGTGAATAATTCCGGTGTGAGACTAAATAAAAGTGAATAATTCCGGTGTGAGCGGGACATTTCTCTGGGCAGGATCACGAGGAGCAGCCGGAGCTTAGGGCTGTGGTTCGATGGCACTCAGCACAGATGAGGAGACATTTAAGAGACATATTGATCTGTGTATGGATCCTAACGCTGGAGGAGGAGGAAATCTCACTCATACGGACGTGACCTTTACAGCTGCCTCTGCCACCGGCCAGGTACTCTGTCTCTGTGAGAGCAGACATACCGGGTACTCTGTCTCTGTGAGAGCAGACACACCGGGTACTCTGTCTCTGTGAGAGCAGACACACCGGGTACTCTGTCTCTGTAACAGCAGACACACTGGGTACTCTGTCTCTGTGAGAGCAGACACACCGGGTACTCTGTCTCTGTAACAGCAGACACACCGGGTACTCTGTCTCTGTGAGATCAGACACACCGGGTACTCTGTCTCTGTGAGAGCAGACACACCGGGTACTCTGTCTCTGTAACAGCAGACACACCGGGTACTCTGTCTCTGTGAGATCAGACACACCGGGTACTCTGTCTCTGTGAGATCAGACACACCGGGTACTCTGTCTCTATGAGAGCCGAAACACTGGGTACTCACTGGGTCTTTGTGAGAGCAGATGTAAAAGTGGGTACTCTGTGTCTGTGATGCAGACAATGACTGGGTACTCAGGCATATAGCGGGTACTCTGTTGCAGGCAGGGAGTGAGTGTCTTTAGGAGAGGGGAGCAGGTACTTTTAAAAAAAAAATACAATATCTAAATGCATTGTTCAGAAGGGTCAGTTACACACAAACACACATACAAACACACACACAAATATATACACACATATACACACATACACACACATACACTCACACATACACACACATATACAAACATACATAAACATACACACACATATACACACACACATACACACACATATACAAACATACACACACATACATAAACATACACACACATACACAAACATACATAAACATACACACACATATACACACATATACACACACACATACACAAACATACACACATACACACACATACACACATACACAAACATACATAAACATACACACATATACACATACACACACATACACAAACATACACACACATACACACACATACACACACATACACATATACACACATATACACACATACACACACATACATAAACATACACACACATATACACACACATATACAAACATACACACGCATACATAAACATACACACACATACACAAACATACATACACACACACAAACACACACACATACACAAACAGAGAGAGAACTCCACAGAACATGAATTGCTCACAAACATGAACTGGAGACAAAACATCACACAGCAGTGCCCCGGTGTGAGTGTGTGTGTGCATGTGTGTGTGAGTGTGTGTGCATGTGTGTGTGTGCGTGTGTGTGTGTGTGTGAGTGTGTGTGTGTGTGTGAGTGCGTGTGTGTGTGCGTGTGTGTGTGTGTGTGTTTGTGTGTGTGCGTGAGTGCATGTGTGAGTGTGTGTGTGCGTGTGTGTGAGTGTGTGCGTGTGCGTCTGTGTGAGTGTGTGCGTGCGTGTGTGCGCGTGCGTGCGTGTGTGTGCGTGTGTGTGCGTGTGTGTGCGTGTGTGTGTGTGCGTGTGTGTGTGTGAGTGTGAGCAGAGACTGTGAGTCCTCTCACATCTCACTGAACGGCTCATTCCAACAGGGGCGTCATCTCTGAAAGAAAAAAATAAAAATGACATTCTCGTTCACAAGCTCGCGGCTCCAGCTCACTGCCAGTCCCATTACCGAGGAAACTATTAACGAGAGAAACATCGCCCGCTAACTCCTGCAGCGGCTAATGCTAATGGGGAGTGAGGAGCGGGAGGTGTCGTTTGCACCCATAACAACCAGGAAGTGTCTGCGCAACATCCTGGATCCTCTTTCCATCGCATGGTCTCGGAAGGGCACGAGGAGCAGGTGGACAGGTGCAGGTGGACAGGTGCAGGTGGACAGGAGCAGGTGGACAGGTGCAGGTGGACAGGAGCAGGTGGACAGGTGCAGGCGGACAGGTGCAGGTGGACAGGAGCAGGTGGACAGGAGCAGGTGGACAGGTGCAGGTGGATAGGAGCAGGTGGACAGGTGCAGGTGGACAGGTGCAGGTGGACAGGTACAGGTGGACAGGAGCAGGTGGACAGGAGCAGGTGGACAGGAGCAGGTGGACAGGTGCAGGCGGACAGGTGCAGGCGGACAGGAGCAGGTGGACAGGAGCAGGTGGACAGGTGCAGGTGGATAGGAGCAGGTGGACAGGTGCAGGTGGACAGGTGCAGGTGGACAGGAGCAGGTGGACAGGAGCAGGTGGACGGGTGCAGGTGGACGGGTGCAGGTGGACGGGTGCAGGTGGACGGGTGCAGGGGGACGGGTGCAGGTGGACGGGTGCAGGTGGACAGGTGCAGGTGGACAGGTGCAGGTGGACAGGAGCAGGTGGACAGGAGCAGGTGGACAGGTGCAGGTGGACAGGTGCAGGTGGACAGGTGCAGGTGGACAGGTGCAGGTGGACAGGAGCAGGTGGACAGGTGCAGGTGGACAGGAGCAGGTGGACAGGTGCAGGTGGACAGGTGCAGGCGGACAGGAGCAGGTGGACAGGAGCAGGTGGACAGGTGCAGGTGGACAGGTGCAGGTGGACAGGTGCAGGCGGAAGATTGGAGGAGTAGATCAAACCGTTTAGATGCTACTGTCTGGTTTTGAATAGCTAAACTTGCGATGAAACTTGTGTTGAACTGAAAATAATCTTGACTGGTCATAGTGAAGAGGAGGAGGACGGAGAGGCTGAGGAGGCTGGTGGTTCTGCTGCTGCGGGGGTTGTATTCCTGGTTTCTTTTTGGAGAAGATGTGTGTAAGAGTTGAATAGTTTGTGTGATTTGGTTTCCTCAATGGCTCTTGTGTTAATTACAGCTGTCTGAACGATCACAGGATTTATTATGCTAATTTATTCTACTCTGCACACTCAGGAGGGAGAAGGCTGTCACTCCTCCATGCTCCTTCTCTTTCTCCTCTTTCTTTCCTCTTACCTTCCTGCTCTCCTCTCCTCTATGTACACTTCCTCTTTCTCCCTCTTGCTGTCTCTCTCTTATCTTCTTTCCTTCTCCCTATACCCTTCTGCCTTTGTCCTGTCACTCTCTCATTCCCTCTCTCCGTCCTTCCCGCTCCTCTGTGTGTGAGCGCTTTACAGTGATGAAGTCATTACTTTGTTGAGTGAATTCTAATGACTTCTTAAAGCACATTTTAATGAGATGTACATTAGCAGAGAGGCGGATCAGGCTGGTGGGGTCTGGAGGGGAGGGGAGCATGTCGGAAACTACAGGGAGGAAAAGTGTTTGGAAAATCACGGAACGTTATGACATTAAGTTAAAGATATGAACTCGAGTACGCATCAGCTTAGCACAGCCCTTTAAAGAATCGTCTTTATGAAGGATTTTATCATTTACCTTTTCAGCTCTTGCCTCAGTGCACAACTTTTAGCCAAATATAGACTAAAAAAATATGTTGTTTTTTTCTTTTTGTGATAATACTAAAAGTCTTATACTTATAATGCCCTTTATAGGCTTTTTTCAAGCCTCCCAAAGCGCTACACTGTCCTCATTATTCGGCAAAAAACTAAATCTAGTCAAGTTCAGATCACTTGAATTAAGAAAGTTTTATTGTGATTTGAATAAATTTCAAGTAAAATGATCTGCCAGTGGAACAATTTTTTTGCTTAAAATATGAAAATACATCTGCTACGCTTAAAATAAGGAAAACAACAACTTTTTGCATTTAAAATAAGAAACAAAATCAAATGTTGCTTGAATTAAGAAAAAACACTGGCAGATAATTAGAATCTGCTCAAATAAAGTCAAATGTTCTTAATTTAAGTCATTTGAACCTAGATGTTTTTTCCAGTGTTCCACACTTGGTGGTGTAAACTCCTGTTGTAGCCACAGCTGCCCTGGGGCAGACTGACTGAAGTGAGGCTCCAATCTGCACCATCTGCCCCTCTCACCACCACTCATTCAAACAAGACTTTCATACTAGTCAAGGTGGGTGAAGTGGCTTGCCAAAGGGCACAACAGCAGAACTTGGTTAGTGGGAATCGATTCTCCACCACTACAATAACCACTGAGCCACTATCACCCTGTTTGTGGTTATTTATTGCACTGAAAAACCTGTGTCGTTACTCGCGCCTGCATCTCCTGCTGGTTTCCATGGAAATGCTGTTTCTTTGGGTGTAATATTCCATTTATATCTATATAGAGAATGTTCCGAAGTTTGGTTTAACTTTAACTCTTTCCATGGACACATGGAGGTGACCTACTACTGCCAGAAAGTTTCAATTGTACCTTTAAAGATACAGTGATATAGTTCTGTGTAAGTGCAGCACGTCATCAAGAGTACTGAAAATTAATATTAATTCTAGTATTGAAACTAGATCCTCATTGGAGCAGGTATTGTACTGAAGAAGTCATATTGACAGGACAGAAATGAGCCGACCCTGAATGTGTTTAGAATGACCTTGAGCTGTATCACTGAAAATCACATTCTATTGTCTGAAGAAAAGAGTTTTTTATTCTGACTGTGATATCACTATTGTGTATCAAGTATTTTCAAAATCGATGTCAGTAACACTGCTCCCTGATTGGCTGCAGGGTAGTGACCGTCCAGATTAAACCAACTGGATTTGAGCATTGCGGCACAAACCAGTCTATTACCTTTTCATTTGACCTTCCCACCTTCCACCATCTCCACATCAGCTGAAGGACGCGGAGCTGCAATCCCCAAACATCTCACTCCCCCCCGGCTTCAAAGCTCCAGTCACACCCCCGGCACTCCCCCGATATCTCCCCCAGAAAGCGGCGGCGTCCCGGGCTGACTCGTCTCCGTATCCGGCCTCTTATCTGGAGGAGTGACAGTGCTATTTACTACCGGGAGCGGTGAACGCGGCGATGGGGATGGGAATCAGGCCGAGATGGTATCGAGGGGCGGGACGGGGAGAAGGCGACGGCTCCATTCAGATGTCAACGGGAATATTCAGGATGAGCAGGAGGACGGAGGGAAATAACCAAGAAATACATAGACAAAAGAGTGAGATAGTGTTGTACGGGTGAACGGTAATAGGAGTTCTTCAAGACGTGATGGTGGAGAGGAGGAGATGGAGAGGCTGAGGAGGCTGGCGTTTCTGCTGCTGGTGCATGGAGAAGTTGGCTTTGCTCAGGTGACAGTGACAGGAGGGTGGAACGAGGTCCGATGGTTCAAGGTTCAAATTAGGACCTTTGGTGTACAGTGATCCCTCGTTTATCGCGGGGGTCACGTTCCAAAAAGAACCCGCGATAGGCGAAATCCGTGAAGTATCAGCTTTATTTTTTACAATTATTATACAATACAATACTGAACTATAGAATGAAACCAAAGATCAAATCCTGTTTTCAGGCTCAAGCATTTAAAAATATAAACGTTTTCTTACAAATAATTATGATAGTTTTTTAAAAATGCTGTAAAATAATAATTTTAATGAATACGAACACGAGGTTGGACATTGTGACTCACGTGTATTTCAGTGCCTCTGACTGAGCCTCTTCCTCCTGACTCCTGTAGCGTCTCTTTCTCCTGAAGGCTGTGGTGCAGGTGTCTTCTCCCGTCGTCCTTATGTTATTTTCCTCCTTCTTTATGGCGCCCATGTTTTCTTTTCTGTGGGAGACGCTCCAAACGGCTCTTTGAGTGTTAAAGGTTGCCGACCCCTGGTCTAAGTGAAAGACCAGTCAACTTTTATCACTTCTAGACGACAGTCCCTTGGCCAATCAGGATTCAGAACACAATGCACTGTTAAAAAAAAAAAAAAAAGCATAAAAAAATCTGCGAAACAGCGAAGCCGCGAAAGATGAACCGCGTTATAGCGATGGATCACTGTATACAAAAAACATCATGTGTAAGATTACATTTGCACATTACATTTGGAAATGAAACATTTAAAAGCACAAAATGAAGAATTATCTCCAACTTGCATTTATTTTAAATACTTTTAGTTTTCTTGTATCACTGAACACAACATTAAAACATAAACCATGTATTTTTATTTATTTATTTGTTAGGCTTTCTTTTTTATGTTTTAGAATGTTGAATTTCTATTAGTTTTTAATTATTGTAAGAATACTTTTTATGTTATTATTATTATTATTATTATTATTATTATTATTATTATTATTATTATTATTATTATGTATATATTATTATATTATATTGTTATTATTTATTTATTTTAGGTTTAGGTTTATTTTTGAGCAACTTGCAGGTTCCATTTAAATAAAACTTCACAAATATAAACTTATGTCACATAACTCTGCAGTTCCTTTTGCTCAAAATGGAGCAGGTGGAAGTATAAACTTATTTATTCCTGCTCCATATTTTTATTATAAACTAAATTAAAATGTGCTTCCCATGTTGCGTAATAGAGCGTCACATCCCAGTTTTCTCCTTTTTAGTTTATTTATTAGTTTTGACACATTTATTTTAATTTTGCTCTACACCAGATGTCTATGTCATGATACTAGCACCACATTTATTATTTTTTATTATTTTTTGATTTGTCCAGTCCATATTTTTCGTAACAGACATCTTACAGTAAAAAAAGTGGAAAAAGTCTTCTTTGTCTCAGGTATAAAAAGTAAAATTTAGTTCTAAATGATACGATATGTTTTCCTTATTTGAGAGACTCGTGATACAAATGAGAGGCTGTGTTTGGACCGGACCAGGTTTGGACTCTTGTTTGACACAATTCATGGTCTGTATTCAAACTGACTCACCAGACGATCACTACAGTACAACACAATACTGTACCTGAACTGTAGCTTCGTAACACATCCCCACAGAGCCGTCCACGTCTGAAGCACTATTATAAAAGGCGGCGGGGCCCACAGCCCATAATAGTCCATCTGACACAGTCCGCATCACGTCCCCTCTCAGCGCTCACATTCTAATAGCTCTGTACACCGCCGGACACAAAAGAGCTCCACACAAAACCACTTTATAGCTGGGAGCCTCTCTGCCTCTGCTCCCGACAATGCTACAATCAGAGGGCCCGGCGTGAGGGTCTAGCCCGGGGGCCCCTATTGTAATCTCCACATGAGTTTTTTGGCCCCTGACCCTAGAGGATATCAGAGGAGAGAGAGTGTGTAATGAGTGAGAATGGAGAGCCACATATTCACATGAGACATATTACAGTAGAATAGTGATGCCCCGTGGCGCGCTGCAGTGCTTATGTGTTTTTGAGAGCTCTGCGAAATGGAGGCTGGACTTCCACCTCCTCAGGCCAAACAGAAGACGATTCAGTCTAATGCCTTTACGTGACTGAGAGCGTGGACTGGAGGAAGAATGGAGGGAAAAGTGCACGTTTATTTGATTGCTTTGTTCCTCGAGTCACACATGTAGGAGTAAAATGGTAGAAATGGTGAGCACGCCGACCATAGCTGTGTCTGTTGAAGCATGTCCATCCATACGACACCATGATAGTGTAATTAATAGTGTTAAGGTGCTTTTGTAGCCACAGCTGCCCTGGCCAGTGTCCACCACACACACTCACACACACATGCACTCACACACACACTACATTCATGCTGGTCAAAGTGGGTGAAGAATATTGCCCAAGGACACGTTGGCAGGTTGCACGAGAGCCACTGCTGTTGCACCTGGTGTCCCCAGTGGTCTTCCATCCAAGTACTGATGATGTGACAGGATCAGGCTTTGTCAAGAAGGTACCATGACCCCACCATGGATCTATAAGAAGAGCGATAAATAAGAGCTGGATAAGACACGCCCCCTCTGTCCTCAAGCCAGATTGATTAGTTGCCACTCCATAGCTCTGGCATGCATCATCCAGCTTGCTAGCTCCTCTCTGGCAGCAAGTGCTTTGATTGGTCAGAGCTGCGCATTTCTCCCATCACACATTTTGTGGCGTGAAGCCAGGAGTCGGGAAGTGCATTAGTCAGGCCCGGCCCTAACCAATTTGACTCCCTAGGCAAGATTTCAGGTGGCGCCCCTTGGATTGCAAAAAAAAATAAAAAATACTGCCAGAGTACAGATACTCACAAGAAATCAAACAGTTCATAGTGATGATGTTTTAGACAGTGGAGGATTTTATCCCCCATCGCCGATTTTTGCACTCGGCGCCCCCTAGTGGAGCGGCGGCGCCCTTAGCATTTGCCTATGTTGCCTAATGGGGGGGCCGGCCCTGGCATTAGTAACATTATAACAGTGACATTATAACAAACTCGTTATGAACAGGCCTGTACTGTCAGAATCTTCTCACATTTTGCTTTGTCAGTTTGTACAAAGATCCTCTCTGCTGTCTGATGCATGTTTGGGCGAGTCTCTCTGCCCATAGATTCATAGATTCTTTGTTGTTTGTGCTGACAAAGTCATATGATCGTACCCTGACCACTCAGACTGCGGTGCTGATGTTGTGCTGACAGGAGCAGAGCCGACAGGAGCAGGGCCGACAGGAGCAGGGCTGTATCAGATTGTCACAGGCACAAGCACAGAGCAGTGAAATATGATCATGCACATTTCCAGTTATGAAAAATGCGACAGGCTTTTCCTATAAATGTCTCATATTATGGTTATGGTCATTTTTGTAACCACAAACTACAATGGACTTTTCCCAAGTGTATTATAAGTTGCATTTGTTGATCAGGAATTATTATTATAACCACAATGTCACAAATATAGTGTCTTTATATTCATATTTATGCCAGATGCCCTTCCTTACGTTATGTACATGTTAAATAGATCCTATAGATGTCATACAGCAACAACTACTGATGGAGCTATTTGCTAAAACATTTTGTGCAAAGGTGAACTCACATATGCATATTTTTAAGGCAATAAAACCGCCTGTTAAGAAGTTGAGGATAATTAAGGCTTAATTAGTACTTAATTAATTAATACTCTAACTCTGAACCCACTAATTAAGTAATTACCAAGCCTTGATATTTCTTAATAAATTTTTTTTTAAATAATTAGAAACACAAAAAAACAGCAGAAGTTGAAGTTCGTCAGTCTCCTTATGCTTTCAGAGCATCGTTAATTACTAGTTTATAAGCATTTTTCACAAGAACAGAGCGGGGTTTTGCCATCACAGTATTGCTAACAGCAATTAGCATGCTGCGACACACTTCCTGATTCTCTAACAAAACAAAAAAACTAAACAAAATGTATGAGATATTTGGACCTCAAGGGCTTGTTTACAGGCCTTAGTTATTAATTTATATGTGTATTTATTTATACATACATCAATGAAATACATACAAAAAAAAAAGAAAACATGAAGATAATGATTTTTATTTACTTATTTATTTTACACTAGCTTGCCCTATTTGGTATCATTTTATTTGTTTTAAGTTACGGTAACTATTATACCTCCCTCTTATTTGACTGCACTCATTTCTAACCATCTGTGCGTCAGAACCTCTTGTTCTTGGCTCTGATTCCTTCGCATTAGTCGAACCCCTGGGCTGGTTTAAGTCAAATTTGCACTTTTCGGTTCCACTTTCGAATCGCTTGCCAACTTTTCCAAATCTGCAAATGCACCACGCCTGCCCCCCGCCTGCGTCTCCTCCGCTCACATCAGCCCGGCCTGTGATACCGGCAAACACATAAATAATACAACACGGAGTTCATCTTTTTGGTCGGGGTTTGCCTGCGGAGGATTGACAGATGTAGAGGGGCGGGAAGGGGGAGACAGGGTGTATAAATATTAATACGGCAAAGTTTATGGAAGTCGGCGGGAGGGCGAGGTGTGCGCGGTGATCAGGTTCCAGCGGGATAGGGTGAGGCATCTGTTCGCTGTGGCCTAAAGGGTTAAACAGCATTTGAGAGCATGCTTGTACAAAAGACTTCATTTGAACATTTGAGATCATACTAAATATTTCATAATGTTTTGTTTTTTCTTACAAAAAGGTTAAACAGACATACACAATACAGGTAACAAGATATTAAGAAAACATTTGTATAAAAGCGCAAAAAACAATCAGTATTCTCATTTTGACCTTTTGAAGAGCTGCTTATATCTTTACTGGAGACTCATTTTTGCACGAATATATGAGAAAAAAATACCCCAGATGCCCTTCCTTCCCTGTCCAGTCACACTTTAAGACTCCAGATGTGTTGGAGTTCTGGTGCTGATGTCAAACCATAACAAACTCATTTTAACTTAAATAATGGACACTAGAATGATTAACACTTCCACTGGTAATGTTTACTGTGATTGTGTCATTGGGTAAGACACTCAGTCATCACTGATTATGCACTGAGCGTTAAAGAAGACATTTTGATTAGTTGTAAGTAGTTGCACTTTACTTACTTGTACTTGCCGCACTAAAGCTCAATATTGATCCAAAACCACTTCATAACAGAAGCAGGTCCACTGGCTTCAGTTCATTATTTACAGAAAAGGGCCTTGAGAATTATTACCAACAGTTATTAGAGAGAGACATCCAATCCAGTATTTGTTGAACAAGTGTTGAAAATGTGTGATATCGTTGACTTAAGTATCCTCAAGGTCCTATTCAAAGTCCTATTCAAAGATGGTTTGAGATGAGAACAAGACACTACATTTTAAAAGGATTTGGACACATGGATCAATGGAACTCCAACTCTTTAAGATAACGATGAAGGAACATGGTTATAATGCCATTAAAATCTCATAAAAGTCCATTTTGCATAACCTTATCTGCTTCACAACATCTATCCGCGTAATGGGTTTTGGAGTGATGAGAAATTAGGACAGTTGCCATGGCGCTTGCATTCAAAACAAAATAGCCTATTATAGCTTCAGAACAGAAATAAGTCCTCCGCTGATGAAAACAATCCTCTCGAACCCGTTACTTACCTGTATGTGCGTTTTTGTCCCTTTAATTTGACCAATCGAAAACTGCAACACAGCAACACAACATTAGCATTCCCCCCGTCTCCGGTCCACTTATTCCGATAGCGCTCCGGTGCACGCTGTTGCAAACGGCGGGCGCTGGATTCGATTAGCCAGCGTGTTGCTTTTGTGCGGCCCCGTTTGTAATTCGAAAGGACGCCCGTTAGATTCCCACGGGGCCGATCAGCACCAAGCGGAAAAAGGAGCAATTAAATGTGAAAACAACGGGTGAGCCGTGAGCGGGCGGGCTGTGGTTTGGACCAGCAGGAGGCGAGCGCTGATGCTGATACACGCCGAGGTGGTGGTGGTGGTGAGAGTGGCTGTGGGGGGACAGGTGGAATTATGGGAGCAGGGTTGATAAGAGGTTGGAGTTCTACTTAATGTATTTTGCAACTTTGATAGTGTTTTTCGAATAGTGTTTGCGTAGATACTGTGAAAAAGGCTGTACTACTGGTCCAAAATTTCGCCAAGCTTTCTCTTTCAATGTTTGCCTCTTTCTTCATTTTATAGAAGTGTACTGCTCTGCAAAGGCAAAAGACCTCAACTCGCCAGAGTGTGAAACTGAGAAAAATGATTTCAAAGTTGCTGTTTTGTCCAGACAAAAGTATAATAGGCAGGACAGTTGACAACTGGTTGCTATAATGAGGAAACATTTGTATGCAAAAATACTGAGCTCACAATTGACCATTGACCTTTATTTGGCAGTGACTGTACTATGGCAAAAATAAGGAGCCGTACAAAGACAAAAGGCAAAAGTGTGAGTATGTACCATAGACTGTATATATGAATGCACATAGCTTCTCTAGTTGTTTTCCAGAGCATTGTTCATTCACTCACTCTGTGGCATAAGCTTCTGTTGTAGCCACAGCTGCCCTGGGGCAGACTGACGTGAACAGAAGTGAAACTCCTAATCGGCAACATCGGCCCCACAACAGTTTTTGTGTCTGGTGCCCCCTGTGGCTCTTGATTTTCCCAGTGATCTCCCATCCAAGTACAGATCCGGCTTTGACAAACACTGGAATATTGTGGCTCTTCTCTCTGGACCTGCTGCTGTGGCCTCGTCATTTCAGTCTTAAATATTCGTATTAACCTGCTCTACATGATCCTGAATTCTTCATTTTGCTATTCTTTAAATGACCAATCAGACGCCTTCATTCCCTGAGGTCACTCCCCCTAGCATTAGTGACAGGTTTGATTGACAGCTAGTGTATTTGCTCCTGTAACTGTTATCAACGAGAGCTTCATTTGACTGGAGCTGGTCACTGTGGTGGTGTCACCCTCACTCAGTCCACTTCTTTCTACATCTATGGTAGGTTTACAGCAGAGCTGTCAGGACCTCCACATCCACATCACCCACTTTATTTGCACCACGTATGATGATGCAAAAAGACCTGCCAAAACACAAACTAAAATGATGCAGTATTTGCTGCTGAGCGGTGGTGGTGTGACAGTTATTGGTTGCATCATATTTTCTCTATGGAGCCTCAGAGCTGTGTGTGATGAAAGGTCCCCTACAGCCCCCAGCACACCCCCTCAGACCCCCCACAAACATCCCCGCTCCCCCTGTACAGACCCCCCCCTCCAGGACCCCGCCCCCGTACAGACCCCCCTCCAGGACCCCCACCGTGTGCTTGCTGTTCTCCACATGTGAGTGACACGGGCCCCGGGCCCCGCTCTGCCTCTGTTTGCTCTGTCTCCTCTGGGACTAGTGTTAGCATTAGCGACAATTAGCTTAAACTCACACAGGCCGGTGGTCACGCACACGGAGCCAGGGGCCTCTTGTGATTCTGAAGATAGATCATTACATAACTGCACCTGACGCGTTACAGTAGTGACAGGTGCAGATGTGGAAGTGGTGTGGAGGATGTTCTTGAATGGACGGGTTAATGATAGTGTGTCCTTTGGCCTCTTCTTTTAGAATTACTAAAACAATCTGATGATCTTATCTGAATTTTGTCATTTGTAGCGTGCACAGAAACAGTGGTTCTGTATATGGACATTACATTTGCATACCATAGCCTACTGTGTAGGACTGGTATCATACAGAAGTTGCTGATACGATACATAGGCCACAGTAAGATACATATTTCGATACATAGGCTACAGTATGATATATACCTCGAGACATAGGCCATGATATGATATATACCTCTTTCGTTTCACTAAGATTCGATACGATATATTTCAAATCAATTTGATACGACTGAATAAAAATAACTTCCTCGTCAAACTGTTGTGTCCCACTGTATTTGTATTTCTTTTTCTTGTCCAGCGTGATGTGAGCTTTAAGAAATGAATGCAGTGATCATGTAGTTGTTGGCATGTTCGCTCAGTTTGGTGATAATTGCTCAACACAGGATCTTAGGCCAGACTTTTCACCCACACTGCCTGGTGATGTTTGGAGGGTAACGCTGACCCGGCCTGGCACCGGCCTTCACAAACGCCACAACATCTAGAACCTGAACGTGAGCCCAGTTTACTGACGGCCCTCTCCCTCTGTCTCTGTGTCCTCTCAGTGCTCCGGGACGACTTCCGGCAGAACCCCACAGATGCAGTGGTAGCAGCGGGAGAACCAGCCATCCTGGAGTGTGTGCCCCCTAGAGGCCACCCCGAGCCTACCATCTACTGGAGGAAAGACAAGAGCCGCATCGACGACAAGGACGACCGCATCACTGTACGTCCCTGCTGACACCTCAACCTGAACTGTTAGAATTATTTGGAGCAGTGGTGGAGTTAGTGATTTGGGGGCCCAATGCGAAGTTGAGTTTTGGGGCCTCACTATAATGCACTGCTTTTTTTTGTTAGTTTTTGTATATATATATATATATATATATATTTATTTATTTATTTATTTATTTATTTATTTATTTATTTATTTATTTATTTATTTATTTATTTATTTATTTATTTATTTATTTATTTATTTATTTATTTATTTATTGTTATTGGGACATGCACATCTCTATTTATATGAAATATGGTGGATTAGAAACTTGTCTTATTAGTCAGGTCGACTACGAGATAACCAGAGCTGAAAGTAGTTTTATTTTTTTTGCTGGTATAATTACATTTTTTATAATTACATATGATTATTATTATTTTTCTTATGATTCTTGTTTAAAAGTAAACTACTCTCATTTAATGTCATATTGAGAGAAAATCAAATTGCTCTGAGGCCTCAGCCATTAGTGGCACTGAGGGCAACTGGTTTGGGGGCCCTGCAGGTTTGGGGGCCCTAGGCAGCCGCCTACTTTTGCCTAATGGTAACGGCGCCTCTGATTGGGAGGAATTCTATTGTGTTTTTGCATTTAGGATTATAAATATATCATAACAGCTACACTGTACGTAGCTGTTGTGAATAGAAATACAGTATATACATACATACATATTCTGTAGAAGAAGAATAAAAAGCAGACAGAAAACGCCTCTCTGTGTTGCAGATCCGTGGAGGGAAGCTGATGATCTCCAACAGCAGGAAGAGCGACGCCGGCATGTACATCTGTGTGGCCACCAACATGGTGGGCGAGAGGGACAGTGAGACGGCCCAGGTCACTGTGTTTGGTAAGGACGGGGCTTTATGTGAGGGCAGAGCACGGGGCAGGGCAGGATCTGTTTGTATTTAAATGCACTATGGAACTTTTCTGCTGCATCCACACCTGCCTATCCACCACCACCTCTCCATGGAGATAGGCAGAGTTTAGCTTTGCCTAGAAAGTTCCACAGTATAGCATTTATCTTGCATTTATTCAGTTCTAGGTATTTTTTTAAATTATCATAGTAGTAGTAGTAGTAGTAGTAGTAGTAGTAGTAGTAGTAGTAGTAGTAGTAGTAGTAGTAGCCTTTATTTGTCAATTTCTTCACATGTACAAGACATACAAAGCAATCGAAATTGGACCTGTCACCCTGTCCGTACATTACATCATACTAACAAACTAAAGAAATGCAAAAAACATGTATTGGTAGTAAGTACACTGCTCCATGAGTGTAGGTATTGGAACCCACATCGAGCATAACAGTTTTTCCCTCGCAGAGCGACCCACCTTCCTGAAGAGGCCCATCAACCAGGTGGTGCTGGAGGAGGAGTCCGTGGAGTTCAGGTGTCTGGTCCAGGGAGACCCTCAGCCCAACGTCAGGTGGAGGAAGGACGATGTGGATGTGCCCCGTGGGAGGTAAGACCTGAGAATACTCTAAAGTGTGGACATACTAGTGTGTGGGCAGACTAGTGTGTGGACCAGTGTGGGGAGCTAGAGGCCACTCTAGGAGGGGCTAAAACATTTTAGAAATAAATATAATAATAAGAAAAGACATTTGTTGGGTTATGGCCTGCGGCTCACACTTAATGCACTGGACCCACAGACACGAGGATCTGATTGGTCAGAATTCTCTCAGACTCTGAATGGAGCCGGTGCTGTTTTCAGATCAGCCCGAGCAGCTCAGTCGTGCACTCAGAAACTCTGAAAATTAAGAAACTAACAGATTAGGATATATTTTCTTGTGATTTATGTTATTTATAGTCAACATTTATGTAATATTTATAGACATACACCCAACTAGGGTGTGTACAGACCTGTGTGTGAACAGACTACAGCTGCTGTGGCAGCACAGACAAAACCTGCACACTGCTGATACATGTGCCTGTGATTTTGAATGAAGATTTCTGGAGATAACACAGTGGATACAGTTGTCATCTTTTTGTTCTACATTTCAGACATCTCCGGTTTCCATTTGTGCTGCGTTCAAAAGAGTGAATTATTGTGAACTCAAATCATTCTTTCTGCTCTGATCTCAGTTAATACAAATCAAAGAGGTTTGTGTGAGCGGCAGCAGAATGGTTCCCACGCACGCCTTTGTCTCCACTTTGAAAAGTGAAAAAGTGACTGGGACTAAACGCTAAAATGGCAGAATGACAGGCGCACAAAGATCTCTTTTGTAAAGATTATTCCATCCATGGAAAAGTAGACGAGTGTGTGCGATTAACTTTATTTTTCACATTTTAGAAGAAGATGGCAAAGGGAGAGTGGTGCAGTGGGTTTGGTGATTTGCTTTGAATAAAACTCCTGGGCCCCGTGTCCAGACTCTTCACCTCTGCCCAGGTTCAGCCAGAGTCATGTGGGATTATGAATAAAGAAGCCTCATCATCACCACATACACACGCACGCACACACACACACACACGCACACACACACACCACACACACACACACACACACACACACACACGTACACATGCACACACACAACAAAACGTCATGGCAACAGCTTCCATAAGACTCAACGTAAACGAGTTGTTAGTGATGTGTTATATATGTTCCCTATAGTGTCGGTGCGGGCTATGTGCTGGACAGATGTTAGTGATGTGTTATATATATGTTCTCTATAGTGTCGGTGCGGGCTATGTGCTGGACTGACACCTCCGTTGTGCTGACCGTCCAGTTTGTGTGATTTCTGTGCCTCTGGACTCAGCACAAACCCTCCTGTTGTCTCCATTAGGGAGGCGGACCAGTGATGCATGGGCTGGGACAAGCGTGCAAGGGACGGGGGGCGTGCACGTGGGTGTATGAGCGTGATTGGGACAGGGGCGTGCATGTAGGTGTATGAGCGTGCACGGGACAGGGGCGTGCATGTGGGGGGTCAGTAGGAAATAAAGTTGATTTTCTTCAGACAGTCGAGAGATGACTTAAAAACCATGAATAAATATGAAACAATAATAAATAATAATAATAATAATGCATCAGTTTTATACAGCGCTTTTCAAGACACTCAAAGACGCTTTACAGAGCATTATTCATTCACTCCAGACCCTGGTGGTGGTAAACTACTATTGTAGCCACAGCTGCCCTGGGGCAGACTGACGGAAGCGAGGCTGCCAATCTGCGCCATCAGCCCCTCCGACCACCACCACCATTCACGCGCACACCACTTTCATACTAGGCAATGTGGGTGCTGTGCCTTGCCTAAGGACACTACGACAGTTTTTGCCACTGGCGCCCCACTGTGGCACCTGGAATTCCCAGTGGTGTCCCATCCAAGTACTAACCAGGCCCGGCCCTGCTTAGCTTCTGAGATCTGACGGGATCAGGCTTTGACGAGCCGGTATGGCCACATTACCTGCTAACTGATAATAACTGATTAATAAACTGCAATTCAGACAAATTTTCTTTATTCCTTGTTAATAAACATGGTATTTACTTGTGTCCGTGTACAGTATCCCAAGTAAAGCATATGTGTATATATAGTCCTTCCTGGGATCTGCTGCAACCACTCATCCAGTTTGGGGGTCACGGCCCGGAGTGCTCCAATTCACCTTCCATTCTCTTTCACCTTCCAGGCCCTCTCCAGCTCTTCTTTGAGTCCCTGGTATTTCTCTAGTTTCTCGTGTTCCTTTTTCCTGACATTGCCATCGCTCGGTATTGCAATGTCCACCACCACGGCTTTGTTCTCTCGCTTATCCAGAACCACGATGTCTGGTTGGTCCATCACCATTCTGTCAGTCTGTATTTGGAAGTTCCACAGGATCTTGGCTCATTCTCCACAACCTTTGGAGGCGTTTCCCACCTTGATCCTGGGGTTTCCAGCCCGTACTCTGCACAGATGTTTCTGTACACTGTGCCCGCTACTTGGTTATGTCGCTCCATGTACGCTTTCCCTGCCAGCATCTTACACCCTGCAGTTATGTGCTGGACTGTCTCAGGTACTTCTGTGCACAACCTACACCTTGGGTCTTGTCTGGTGTGGTAGATCTGGGCCTCTATTGCTCGGGTGCTCAAGGCCTGCTCCTGTGCAGCCAGGATGAGTGCCTCCGTGCTGTCCTTCAGACCAGCCCTCTCCAGCCATTGGTAGGATTTCTTGATATCAGCCACATCAGTTATGTTTCAGTGGTACACCCCGTGTAGGGGTTTGTCCTGCCATGATGGTCCCTCCAGCACCTCTTCCTCTGCGCCCCACTGTCTGAGACATTCTCTGAGCGTCATCAGTCTGGGCCTTGTCACTGATGTACTTGTGGAGCTTGGATGTTTCATCCTGGACAGTGGTTTCCACACTCACTAGTCCTCGGCCTCCTTCCTTCCGGCTCGTGCACAGTCTCAGGGTGCTGGACTTGGGATCAGGGCTCTACAGTGCGCCCATTTCACTCGCATTTGTGAGCAAATATTTTGGCGTGCGAACGAGGAAAACAAAACAGGCGCATCTGTGCGAGTGCTTCTGCAGCCACAATGAGGAGAGCTGCGCACAGACGCAACGTGATGAGTTAAACATTCTACATGTATCAAACATTAGGGGCAAACTCACACTACGACTGTGGAACCTGCCCAAGCCTGGATCGCCCCTAAAGCGCGGCACGCTTGCCTAATGCGAGCGCAACCGAACCTTGCACGGGCACGACACCTCCGACCGTGCCCGACCCAGCATACGAGCTCCGCGTGTGCGCTGATATCACTCATACGAACAAACTCCGCTTCAAAACACACCCACGTCCAGCTTCAACGAGGAGCGCCCCCCGCAGCAGGACCCACACCTGTCCCACTCAGCAGACACCCCCGTGCAGCTGGACTTCCTCCTCCGCCAAAGCGAGAGCTTTATCTTGGTCTTGTCTCAGACTCGAGCGCATTTGGATTTGCTCTTGTCACGGACTCAGTGTCTGAATACTGAGTGCGGTCATATTTCATGACAGCCGCTGCTGTTGGCACTAAACTCATACAGGTGTGCGGGGCCTGTGCGCTGGAGCCCATGGACACTGTGCGGCATCGCCAGCGCGCGGCTTGTCCACCACAGCGTGCACCTCGTGTACCAGCGTGCATCACAGGGCAGGTTAAACATCCCACCTGTCCATCCGCCTCCCGTCAGTGCACCGCTCCTCGCCTTTTCATGCTCTCCCCTCCCCACCTTGAGCGCACAGAGGCTCCTCCTCAATGAGCGCTGATTAGAAGAGCAGGACGAAACGCGAAGAAAAACTGTGCTACGGCACAGAGCAGGCAACATGTGGGCTGAAGTTTGCCTAAGAAAATGCCAAATCTGTCACAATGTGCGTTTGGTGCAGAGGCTAAATACCACTGTAAAACCAGTAAGAGAATGTAACTCCAGTTAGGAATTTGAAAATACAGGTTTAAAAATCCTGCACACTTTTACACTTTGAAGCAGTTTTGTGTAAAGTGCTGTGGAAGTTCTCTTAAAGAAGAGGTTCTCAAACTGTGGGTGAGGGTCCAAAAAGGGGGGCAATGTTTAAGTGCAGTACAGTTTATGTGGCTTATTTTAAGTCTAAATATTAATCAGATAAAATGGAGATAGATTTATAAAAACATTGTGATCATGCAGGAAAAGTACAGTCATAATTCTTCTGTTTTTTGTATAAAATTCAAATTATGTGCTGAAATAAATGTTAAAAACGAAAACCTACCTGTACCCCCATTTTTTTTTCTGTGCTTCTAAAATGTTTAACTTAGGGGCACGTGTAGAGCCCTGCTTGGGATGGAACCCTCCATGCAGGTCAGGAGCTTTTGTGTCTTAACATCTGTGGTCTGTATCTCCTCCTTTGGCCAGTGCATGATTCCTGCTGGGTATCTGATCACTGGCAGGGCGTAGCTGTTTATTGCCTGCGCCTTGTTCTTGCCATTGAGCTGCTTCTTAGGACCTGCCGTACTCTTTGCAGGTATTTGGCTGTCACCGCTTTCCTTGTTGCCTCGTCAAGGAGCCATTTGCCTGTGGGATACCAAGGTACTTGTAGCTGTCCTCAATGTCTGTTATTGTTCCCTCTGGGAGTGAGACCCCCTCTGTGTGGACTACCTTCCCTCTCTTTGTCACCATCCTACTACATTTCTCGAGCCCGAATGACATTCCAATGTCTGTGCTGTAGATCCTGGTGGTGTGGATCAGTGAGTCGATGTCTCGCTCGCTCTTAGCGTACAGCTTGATGTCATCCATGTAGAGGAGGTGACTGATGGTGGCCCCGTTTCTGAGTCAGTATCCATAGCCAGTGTGGTCTATTATTTGGCTGAGGGGGTTCAGATCTATGCAGAACAGCAGTGGGGACAGTACTTCTCCTTGGTATATGCCACATTTGATGGTCACTTGTGCAAGTGGCTTGCCATTGGCTTCAAGGGTGGTTTTCCACAGCCGCATCGAGTTTGCAATGAACGCCCTTAGAGTCCTGTTGATATTGTACAGCTCCAGGAGTTAGTGTTTGGCTCCCCTGGTGTTTTTGCCGGTGCCCTTCTGTGCTGTGCTCATGTATTGATCCATGTGCTTATCTTAGCCGCAATGATGCCTGATATGAGCTTCCATGTTGTGGAGAGACAGGTTATTGGCCGATAGTTGGATGGGACTGTACCCTTTGAGGGATCCTTCAGGATCAGGATCGTACGCCCTTGGGTTAGCCATTCAGGGTTGAGTCCCATCCCTTAGCAGCTGGTTCATTTGTGCTGCGAGGCGCTCGTGGAGAGCAGTGAGCTTCTTTAGCCAGTATGTGTGGATCATGTCAGGGCCTGGTGCTGTCAAACTTTTCATGCCTGAAACAATGAGCTTATATATATACATATGTATATGTATATATATATATATATATATATATATATATATATATATATATATATATATATATATATATATATATATATATGTATATATATATATATATATATAAAGAGGTACACGAGAGAGAATGAAGCCAGGCGAATAAACCGCCTGTTCGCAACACAACTCAAGTAAAGTGTACGCCAATGACAGGGTAATAATAGCAGAGCAGACCCACCAAGGCTGGAGACTGAGAGGTACTGGAAAGACATATGGGAAAGGGAAGCATCACATAACACCGATGCACAGTGGCTGGTGGCTCTGAGAGCAGACCACAGCAACCTCCCTGAACAGAATCCAGTTACCATCTCAGTGGCAGCCATCCAGGGAAGAGTCTCAGGCATGAAAAAGTTGACAGCACCAGGCCCTGACATGATCCACGATACTGGCTAAAGAAGCTCACTGCTCTCCATGAGCGCCTAGCAGCACAAATGAGCCAGCTGCTAAGGGATGGGACTCACCCTGAATGGCTAACCCAAGGGCTGCATTTATCCTGATCCTGAAGGATCCTCAAAGGGAACAGTCCCATCCAACTATCGGCCAATAACCTGTCTCTCCACAACATGGAAGCTCATGTCAGGCATCATCGCTGCTAAGATAAGCGGGCACATGGATCCATACATGAGCGCAGCACAGAAGGGCATCGGCAAAAACACCAGGGGAGCCAAACACCAACTCCTGGTTGACCGAACAGTCGCCAGGACTGCAGAACCCGGCCAGACCAACCTGTGCACTGCCTGGATTGATTACAAGAAAGCCTATGACTCAATGCCACACACATGGATCACTGAGTGCCTGAGCTGTACAATATCAACAGGACTCTAAGGGGCTGCTCATTGCAAACTCGATGCAAGTGTTGTGGAAACCACCCTTGAAGCCAATGGCAAGCTACTTGCACAAGTGACCATCAAATGTGGCATATTCCAAGGAGACGACTGTCCCCACTGCTGTTCTGCATAGGTCTGAACCCCTCAGCCAAATAATCGACCACACTGGCTATGGATACCGACTCAGAAACGGGCCACCATCAGTCACCTCCTCTACATGGATGACATCGTTGTACGCTTAAGAGCTTAGCGCAGACATCGACTCACTGATCCACACCACCAGGATCTACAGCACAGACATTGGAATGTCATTCGGGCTCGAGAAGTGTAGTAGGATGGTGACAAAGAGAGGGAAGGTAGTCCACACAGAGGGGGTCTCACTCCCAGAGGGAACAATAACAGACATTGAGGACAGCTACAAGTACCTTGGTATCCCACAGGCAAATGGCAACCTTGACGAGGCAACAAGGAAAGCGGCGACTGCCAAATACCTGCAAAGAGTACGGCAGGTCCTAAGAAGCCAGCTCAATGGCAAGAACAAGGCGCAGGCAATAAACAGCTACGCCCTGCCAGTGATCAGATACCCAGCAGGAATCATAAGTTGGCCAAAGGAGGAGATACAGACCACAGATGTTAAGACACGAAAGCTCCTGACCATGCATGGAGGGTTCCATCCCAAGTCCAGCACCCTGAGACTGTACACGAGCCGGAAGGAAGGAGGCCGAGGACTAGTGAGTGTGGGAACCACGGTCCAGGATGAAACATCCAAGCTCCACAAGTACATCAGTGACAAGGCCCAGACTGATGACGCTCAGACAATGTCTCAGACAGTGGGGCGCAGAGGAAGAGGTGCTGGAGGGACCATCATGGCAGGACAAACCCCTACACGGGGCGTACCACCGGAACATAACTGAAGTGGCTGATATCAAGAAATCCTACCAATGGCTGGAGAGGGCTGGTCTGAAGGACAGCACAGAGGCACTCATCCTGGCTGCACAGGAGCCTTGAGCACCCGAGTAATAGAGGCCCAGATCTACCACACCAGACAAGACCCAAGGTGTAGGTTGTGCAAAGAAGTGCCTGAGACAGTCCAGCACATAACTGCAGGGTGTAAGATGCTGGCAGGGAAAGCGTACATGGAGCGACATAACCAAGTAGCGGGCATAGTGTACAGAAACATCTGTGCAGAGTACGGGCTGGAAACCCCAGGAACAAGGTGGGAAACGCCTCCAAAGGTTGTGGAGAATGAGCCAAGATCCTGTGGGACTTCCAAATACAGACTGACAGAATGGTGATGGCGAACCAACCAGACATCCTGGTTCTGGATAAGCGGGAGAACCAAGCCGTGGTGGTGGACATTGCAATACCGAGCGATGGCAATGTCAGGAAAAAGGAACACGAGAAACTAGAGAAATACCAGGGGCTCAAAGAAGAGCTGGAGAGAGCCTGGAAGGTGAAAGCATCGGTGGTGCCTGTGGTGATCGGAGCACTCGGGGCCGTGACCCCCAAACTAGAGGAGTGGTTGCAGCAGATCCCAGGAAGGACAACAGACATCTCAGTCCAGAAAAGTGCAGTACTGGGAACAGCAAAGATACTGCGCAGAACTCTCAAGCTCCCAGGCCTCTGGTAGAGGACCCGAGCTGATGAGGGTGAGAGAGACCAACCACCGTGGAAGGTGAGAAATGCGTTTTTTTTTTATTTTTTATATATAGTATTAATTCTGTAGCATTAGGATCTTTTCCCGCTGGTTATCTTTTGTTATCTTGAAATGATAAAGTCATTTACTACATTCAAATGAAGTCAGTTTTACAGTCTCATCCCAAATCTCTGAGTCAGATCTGATTAGCTTTAGTCTGTTATGAACCTCTGAGTGCCCTAGTGTCTCATGGTTCAGATATCTCCTGGTCTCTAAACTTAGCTCCTGTTTGGATCCGTCACACTCGTCTCTTTGCTCCTGTGTCATTGTTGAATAATAGATGAGTTTCTGAGCTCAGTCTGGATTTGTCAGACTGAAAGTGCTGCTCTAGTCCTCAGCTCTTTTAAATTCAGAAAACACTCTGCTCTGTCTGCTGAAGACAGCTGTTCGTATGACAATGTACAACAAAACAATACACCCTGAAAATGAAATGTTGACCGTGATAAAGGAGCACTGTGGAACTTTTCTGAAGGAGGGTGCACACCACCTGTTCTGTTTGTCCTGTATGTCCCACAGTATTAACCCTACACAGCAGGAGGTTCACAAACTCACCAGAATCCACATAACGGTCATGTGTTGTCTGATCTCTCCCAGCCTGAGGAAGTGAGTTCAGTTTGGAAGGAGCCACTATGACATTCCACTTATTCATCTCCATGACCACAAGCAGGTGCCATCACCAGGCCAAATAACAGGTCAGATCTTGGAGAGACAGAGTCCTTAGTCCTGGTTTAGTCCTGCATGTTTTCTTCTCTTGGTAAATAAAGAATTTGATATCTAGTAAAGCTACTTATTCTATTTCAAACACAAATATGTATTTTATTTCTGTCATGAAAAAACTGGTGGAAGCAACTTTCCTTTATTTTCTGGACTATGGTGATACCTACGATCTGCAGCTTCCTCCTCCACTCTGCACAAACTCAACTCTGTATCTGCATCACTGAGGCTCATCACCAGTGCTCAGTCTCACTGCACTGCACTCTTTAGGGTTTAGTTGGCTGGACATTGCTAACCATTCACACTGGTGAATATGTATGTACAAAGCCACACTGGGGAACCTTCCTGTGTACCTTAGTACTCTCCTTAATGTGAGCTCAGGTAGTTCCCGGCTTCGCTCCTCCTCACAGTTCCTCTTCACTGTCCTTCTGTGCCTCTCTGAGCTGGGAACATCTGCCTTTTCCTCCAGCTCCATGGTCTCAAAATCATTTACAGAAAGATCTTAGGGCCCTGTCATACCTTGACGATTTAGACAGCATATGCCAACATACCATTTCCATGTTTTTTTTTATTTTTATTTTTTTATTTTGGGCGTATACATAGCGTATTCATAACGAGTTGGATGTATACAAAATGTATTAGTAACTTATATAGAACGTTTTGATAACTTATAACTTACTTACAGTATACCAACTAACGCTTTTCAGACGTGCCATATTTTACGTCTCTCGCTGTCTATGGTGCTGAATGCAGCAGACTGATCAATAGGTGGGTTGGTATAGAGCAGCGGGATCTGGCTGCAGACCACAGGCTGTAAAGCTGTGAGCGCGATGGCTTCAGCTGTTTCCTGTCTACAGCAAAACTACTCAATTTGAGATTCTCAAGTGTTCAAAGATCAGAGCTCTGCACTTCCAGTTTAGATACAAGACAAAACTGTGTGATTATTATTATTTGTGAAATATGGAGCAATACTTCAGATACAGGGTTTTTAAAGCATACAAGAGGAGATCAAGTCCACAGGAAGTAGAGTCACTGTCGCTGATCTGCAGCTTCACACACACGTAAACAAACACACGTGTTACTCTCGCCTTTTTACTTTTAATGGGATTAATATTGCGGTTTTGTGGATGTCATTATTTGTGGAGGACAAACTCTATGGATAATGAAGGTGAGTAAGTCTTTTTTATTGAGCTGGCGCAATGAATTGATTGGTTATTTAGACTATGTGCCTTTTTCCACAGATTCAGTTTCCAATTCCCCTAAACGTTGCCAGCACGCCATTATACGGTCGCTATACGTTAGAAACACGTTCAGTAAGTTCTGTGATCGTCTGGAACACGTCAAATATGTCTGCACACGTCAATATGCGCTGGAGATAAATTCGGACACACAGGTTAAAAGTGCGTTAATCATAAGTTATGAGTACGCTACACATTATCTCAACATATTTGGACTTATGAGTCATTTTTAATTAATCACGTATGCAGGACGTATGAGCACACGCTGACATACGGCGAGACATTTTAAGCATGCTGAAAATTTTTCAGCGACCTTGCCGTATGTGGACGTACACCGGCATGTTTCAGCGTGTTTCAGTGTGCTCCAGCGTGCTCATAACTTATACAAAACTCACCTATGACTTATCGGATGTACGACAGCGTGTTTGCCAAATTTTTCATATGTCGACAATACGCTGGCTAAATTGTCAAGGATGTGACAGCCACTTTAAGTTGGAATCTCTGGTGCTACTTGGTGAGTCGTAAAAAAGTGACCAAAACGTGTGTATGTTTTTCTTGAGAGATGCAAATGGTTTTATAATGTGATTGTTTTGTACTGAAAAAGAGATTCTGAACCTCAATGGGACGTCCTGGTTAAATAAAGATAAAATATAATCAATATAATTAAAATACATTATGACCATTTACAACAGGGGTGTCAAACTCATTTTGGTCCGGGGGCCGTATGCAACCTACTTTGATCCCAAAAGGGCCGGATCAGAAAACTCAGTTCTCTCTTCAAGTTATCGTATTTTTCTCCGTGTCTCGTAGTGGTGTTTAAGATTATATTCCTCGAGCAACGCCACTTGTTCCAAACACACTGACCACAGATTTCCCATTCACCTCTGTCAACAAATAAGAATTAGACTATTTTTCTTGGGAAATCCTGAACTCAGCATCTGCTTTTCTCATTTTTTGACATTTTGCTGATGAGGGTCACGGTCGACAGTCAAAACGATCGTCCTTTAAGAGCGTTTGGAAAGAGGAAAGTCTTCATTTGTGCTGCTCTGGTGGGAGTTGCAACGTACAGAAATGCCGGAGACGCTGCTATGCTAAACGGTGCAGAAAATTAACAGAAAAATCTGAAAATTTTAAGTATTTTAATAGAAAAATCAGCCGAGGGCCAAATTAAGGGTCTTGGAGGGCCGGATCTGGCCCCCGGGCCGCATGTTTGACACATGTGATTTACAATAACAAGAACATTCTGAACTTGGTCCTGAGCAGAACTCTGACTTTGGACCACATGTAGTCTAGTTTTAGTCCTGGTTTAGTTCTACTTTAGTCCTCACATTCACAGTAAGTAAACTTCTCAAACAATCCCGCCGTCTAGTCCTGTTTATGCGGCGCACAAATGTGATTTTCACTGCAGACAAAAACATAAACCAGCAGAAAGTCATGTCATAATTGCAGGACAAGGTTACATAACGGCAGTAAAATGAAGCGAGCGTAATGTTAAGTCGGAAGTCGCCGTGTTTGGTCGGCGGTGGTGTTTATGACGGAGGCCTGATGGAGACGGTAATGGCTTCTACCGACTGCATTCTAAACACTCCCGTCAGATTTGATGTCCTCACTCACATTACCGCGGCACTTCTCTAAGGCTGAATATATTACAGCACGCCATAGATTTTTCATTCACTCCTGACAATTACGAGAGCGGTAAACAACTTCTCTTCATGTAATAATGGAATGTGAGGGATGAAATATTAAAGAGCGGCGTGTTAAGCAGAATGGATTTTTGGGGCTTTCTACCGTGTTATAACGTTATTCCCTCATCAGAAACGTGCCTGAAGAGAACGTAGATTTCTCCCGTGTCCTATTCAAACCCTCCTCATGGATGCTGTAAGATTTAGTACAAGGCTCCGCCCACAAGCCAACACTGACTTGACAAACCCCATGCAATGTGTGGTTTTCGTTAAAGGTGCTATGTGTAACTTTTTGGTAGTGTTCTTGTTTTTTCCATGGAAATGTCATTGCTCTGATTGGAATGTTCCACAGTATGACATTAAGGCATAGATCTACCTTACATTTATTCAATTACAGACGGTTTTATAGCTCAAAAATACTTTTATTTATTTAAAACAAGGACACAAGGAAAACATTAATCTCAAAGATTCACTGCAATTCAGATTCAGCTACAAGCTCCTGTCCTGCAGTCCTCAGGCAGTTACAGGGACATTAAAGAGACGAACATTTCAAATAAAAAATAAAAAAAAAACTTCTAAAATACTCCAAATTCAGTGTTACCAATTTCCTTTATAATGTGACCATACCGGTGTGTCAAAGTCTGATCCCCTCAGATCTCAGAAGTTCAGCAGGGCCTGGGCAGGACTTGGATGGGAGACACTGGGAAAATCAGGTGCCACAGGGGGGCGCCAGTCACAAAAACTGTTGTTGTTGTTGTGTCCTTAAGCAAGACACTTCACCCACATTGCCTAGTATAAAAGTGGTGTGGGTGTGAGTGTTGGTGGTGGTCTGAGGGGCCGATGGTGAAGATTGGAGCCTCACTTCTGTCAGTCTGCCCCAGGGCAGCTGTGGCTACAGGAAGAGCTTAGTTTGGAGTATGGAGTGAATGAATAAATAATAATAATCCTGTGTAAATAATGCTCTGGAAAGCGTCTTTGCGACATACGTCTGTGAAAAAGTGCTATATAAATAAACACTTACTTTAAAATGTACAAATTCATCAGAATTATTATCCTCTAAAATACACTCCACAGACCTGACCTGTAACTTGGTTTTGTCTCCATGATGATAGAAAGGTATTTGACAGACCCACCAGCAGAAAAGTCACAGTGTTAGAGCGCTCTGAAGGGGGAGTGACGACATGGGGAGCAAAGGAAACACAGAACTGAAGCTAATTGCACATTTTATATACAAGGCTGTGCAAAATTATTGAAATAACAATATATTGTTTTGTTTAATGTGGTGACTCAGTATCGATATCATGGGCTGCTCTATCGATATATCACCATGTATCGATATTTTTGGTATATTTTACTAAATTATTTTGTTACAGCTACAGTTTTGTTGCTTGTTTAGATGAAGGAAACTATTTTACGCGACACATTTGACATTTTCACTATTTTGAGGATTAAAATAAGTGTTTCATATGAACTTTGCACAAGGAGTGGGTTTAATAACGACTTTTAGTGTCACAGCAATAATTTAGCCTCAATTTCATTGAACCGTATCAAATCGTTTTGAAATATATCGTATTGAGTGGAAAGCTCACTGTATCGCAGTCTGTATCATATCAGCAACTTCTTAATGATACCAGCCTTATTTATGTCGCATTGTCAAAAGAATAAAAGGTCACGTGGTCATGGATATTGTTGTGTGTTCGCACTTCACACTCCACAGAGTTGGTTTAACCCGTCTTCAATGCCTTGTCTTCTCTATCATAGGTATGAGATCAAGTACGACAAAGACGACTACGTGCTGAAGGTGAAGAGGGCGTCTATCGGGGACGAGGGCGTGTTCAGCTGCGTGGCCGAGAACCGAGTGGGCAAGCTGGAGGCGGCGGCGACTCTCACCGTCAGAGGTCAGAGCTCATATACGTGTCAGATCTGTGTTCATGCGAGTTCTATCGCCATCACGTGTCCCTCATGTTCACCCCTGCACCTCAAACACCGCTCAGACTGTTGAGAACGTCAGGAGAAAACGGAGAACAGAAGCAGGAAATGGCTTTATTCTATCATGAATGCCGTGTGTTTTACTTCATTCAAACATGTTTCACACACAAACCCTGCACATTTACGCTGAGTTCTTCTCTCAAACTGAAAACACTCTGTTCCACCTTGTGATGTCATGTGGTAATACAGGAAGTGTTCCACTGTGTTTTTAAACTCCAGGGGTCTCCAACCTGTTGCTCAGGAGCTCCCAATAGCCCTCTACCCTCTTCCAAGTAGCTCACCAAGGGATTTCTGAATTACACATATTGTGCTGAATACGTCCAATTTGTGAAACACTTTAGATTTGGGACCTCAGATTAAGAGCTCGTTAATAGTAAAATGCATAATAAGTGCTTAATTACATACCTGTTAGGATTTATAAAGTACTTTCCATGCATTTTTGTCTAAGGTTGTATTTTGGAAGTAGTAATCCATTTAAAAGGGATAGTCTGGAATTTTGGACACTTTTTGAAATCTTCTATCCAGTCCTTGTATTTGCAGAGGTTGCTGGTGCTAGGCTAGTGCATGTCACTGGCCATAGTCCTCCTGTCACTAAAAACAGTCTGACCCACTCCACAGACCCGAGGCAAAACTATTAGAACTCCAGACTGTCCATGTGAACGTCTGTGTCCAGAGAATAATGTCTGAAATAAAAGTATCCTTGCATCGAATGAATTGTTGCACGCTGAGGCACTATTTTCTCATATATCAGTTCGCCGCTGCCGAGCTTCTATCAGGAAGTACAACTCACTGCTGCTGCTCAGACAGAAATCCTTCAAATGCAACAGTTGGTTTAACTTCTAAAATTCTCTCTGGACACAGACGTTCACATGGACAGTCTGGAGTTCTAATCGTTTTTCCTCAGGTCTGTGGAGTGGGTCAGACTGTTTTTAGTGACAGGACAACTATGGCCAGTGACATGCACTAGCCTAGCACCAGCAACCTCTGCAAATACAAGGACTGGAAGGAAGAATTCAAAAAGTGTCTCCACACGTCTGGAACACTCTGGATCAACAGGAAATGAGGAACTATGTCCCACCTGTCCCTTTAACTATTTTCTGGGGATTACAATAGATGTTTTTGTGCATACACTGAAATCTTAATAAGCATTAATAAGTGTTTAATTATCACTTAGTTAGCAATGATTATGTGGTCCGTGGCACCTATATTTACTCTAAACTAGTAGCTCTCTGGCATTTTCATTTAGTAAAAGTAGCTCACTGGAGGAAAAAGGTTGGAGACCCCTGCCATATGCCGTGTATCATTTGGATCATTTCAGCCCTGGAATTGCCATTTTCTCCTCAACTAAAGGTTAAAGGAGGTGTTAATTTGAAAACTGCCACTCACAAGGTGGTACAGAGGATTTGGAACTTTGGAGATGCAGACAGACTAATAATAAAGGGTTACTCAAACGTGTGAATGGAGTAAAACACAACTCCAGATCTGTTTTAATGAGGCAACAACATTCTCACATGACTTGAAGCTCACAGGAGTCCAGCACGCCGCGCTTTGTTGTGATGATGTTTATGGCGACATCAGTCCCCATTGGGCACCACAGTTTTCTAACACAGAAGTCAGCACACTTGTTACCTTTATGAAGTCATTTTAGATGAATAATGCAATTTAAAATGACCAAATTATCTTTGATGAGCCACAAGTGTCAGAGATTAGAACTATAGAGCACAAGTATTTATTCAATTCAGGGCAATTCTGCAAAACAGCCGCAGAGATACAGCAGGAGGGGGTTCGTGACGGGTTCTGTAAGAGAGTGTGGAGTCAGTCCGCATTATTCCCCCCGCCCAGTTTTGTCTGTAAATGCTCCTAAACTGAGCTTTTTTGCGGCGGCACTTCCGGTTAAATGGTGATTGCATTCATGTCAATGGAGAATTTGGGAAACGTTTTGCATCGTAAATCTGACATAAAATTGATTTATTTGCTTATACTGCAAAAAGCTTGGCCAAAATGTAAGATCTAAACACTTAAATTTATCAGAAAATGACTTAAAAGTAGTGAAATGATCTGTCCATGCCGAATGAATAATAATAATAATAATAATAGATTTGATTTATTAGGTGCCTTTCTGGACACCCAAGGTCGCCTTACAACAACATAAATACATTAAATATGATTAATCCATACAGTTAAAGTGGGACACTAATGAAGCAGTCTTAGAACGAGTAAGTAGATCATAAATCTGAAAAAAGGATAAATAACCTGATATAAGTTTTAAAATCTTGGCCAGATCAGAGAAATTTGCAGTGTAAAATGTTAAATTTTCATGTGCACCAACAAGTAATAATAATAATAATAATAATAATAATAATAATGCATCAGTTTTATATAGCGCTTTTCTGGACACTCAAAGATGCTTTACAGAGCATTATTCATTCACTCCAGACCCGGTGGTGGTAAGCTACTATTGTAGCCACAGCTGCCCTGGGGCAGACTGACGGAAGCGAGGCTGCCAATCTGCGCCATCGGTCCCTCCGACTACCACCACCACTCACGCACACACACCACTTTCATACTAGGCAATGTGGGTGATGTGCCTTGCCTAAGGACACAACGACAGTTTTTGCAACTGGCGCCCCACTGTGGCACCTGGAATTCCTTGTGGTCTCCCATCCAAGTACTAACCAGGCCCAGCCCTGCTGAGCTTCTGAGATCTGACGGGATCAGGCTTTGACGAAGTAAACACTGCACTGAATCTCTGAGGCTTTAAAACGCTTTATTGTCCATACAATACCCCATACAAAATAATACAATCCGAACACTGCAAATTTCTCTGATCTTATATTATTTTATCTTGTTTTCAGATTTCTGATCTACTCACTGGTTCTGAGACGCTTCATTCTAGTCTAGAGGTCGTTTATTTGAAGAGAACTCATCCAGTAAAATGATCTCGCAGTGTGGACAGCAAATTCCGGAACAGCCCACTAACATTTACAGTAGAATCTGATTAGAGTTGACAACCTTTCGTGCAATGGGTCACATGAGAAGTACATTAAAAGTGCACTGAATAACTTTTTCTGGTGGAGGGTCCGTCACCTGCTTCTGAGATGTTGCCTGGGATGTTCCACAGAATGGCATCGCGCTGATTCATCTCTGCGGAGACAGACAGTTGCCACAGGGCCAAGTAACACGTCAGATCTGTGGAGAGGAGAGCCCACGCTGCACATTTCTTTGATCTGGCCAAGATTTTAAAACTTCTATCGGGTTATTCATCTTGTTTTCAGATTTATTATCTACTCACTAGTTCTGAGACTGCTTCATTCTAGTCTAGAATCTTGAAGAGAACTTGTCAGGTAAAATGATCGAGCTGCGTTGATGGATAATTTCACTCCATTTTCTGATAGATTTAAGTGTTTAGATCTTAAGCTTTGTAGCAGTACACTCACAGTAAGAGTTTTTAGGTTAATAAAAACAAAATTATGGAGTAAATGCAAGATGCTTTACTGGAATATTACAAACAAAGCAATAATATCTCCATGGAAACAAGCAGGGGGCGGACGCTTTTCCAGAAAAAATACACAATACACCTTTAAACTGCCATTAAATTGAGTCAACCGTCTCCCTTGATCCTCACACTCCAGTTCAGTCTATGAATCTATTTATTTATTTACGTCCACAAATCCATGTCCCCCATTGGCCCACAGAAGCCCCGCCCCTCCCCCCTTCTGCACGCGCTCAGTCAGCAAAGCCATTTCACAGCCTAGTGGTGCAGACCGCCGACGGCCCACCTGCGCACGCCCGGGGGTTAATCAAAACATTTAAGACATCATTTCACTTCTTTTCAACACGGATTTTCCCATTAAAGCTGAGTGTTTGTGCTCTCTGCGGAGCGGCGACACGGCGCACGGGCCAGGGGAGGGCATCAGGTGTGTTTTCACAGAGCAGGAATGGGACATGGGTTTGTGAAAGTGCACAAGCCACACGGTCATGTTTGAATGTAGCGGAACAGACATCGGGCAAATAGAAGAAAGCTTGAAGTTACATAGAACAAAAGGTACAGAATCTATGGACGGCCACTAGGGGGAGTAGAGAGGTTTATTAGCTGATCAGATGGAGTCCACAAAAAATCTTGTTCTTGTCTGTGTCGAATGTATGTATCAAATAAAGATTCTAAACTCCTACATGCTTTAGAACGTTTACCCTGAGCCTTCAAAGACTGTATATGGAAATGGATATAGCTATTCTGCTAGCTACTACGTTCTAAACAGGACGTGAGCATGGGCCCGATTCAGCTCCATCAACTTTGGCTTTGATTCACTTTTTATTGAAAAATAGTCATTTGGTCATTTTGGTCTTCAAATGTTCATAATAACCCGCTCCACACGGTCCCAGGGTTTTTATTTCACTATTTTGTCCCTAAATCAAGATATGAACTTTAACTGACCAATCAGGCTCCATCTTTGCCCGAGGTCACCCTCACTCGCATTAGCTACAGCTTTAATTGACAGCTTTCTTAAGTGCCTGCACCTCTCGTTCGACAGTGGGCCTGTGCCTTCAACTATCTTGCTTTAAATTAGCTCGTTGGTTGCTATGAAAAACTCACTCCAAATTACTATTATTATTCATTTTGCCCCAGATTAGCCACTATAACTGCCAGCCTCAGTGAGCTTCATTTGACTGGAGCCAGACGCTGCGGGTGACATCACACTCCTTTAGTCTGCTGCTTTATAAGAGGGCACTCACACTAGGACTATGTGGGTTCTAAGTTCCACACTCACCCCTGCACATCCGGACCATCCCACGGCCCTGTTTGTTTACACGGCAGAGCTATCACTTTAGTGGAGAAAATAAGTCCAGCGGTATGAAATATCTCTTAAATATTGAGGCAGATATGAGTCCTATAAAAAATAGTGAGGAGGAGTGAGAACAGCCGGAGAGGAGAGGCTGCAGAACTTCTGTCGCTGTCTACAGTGCTTATTGAAGGTGCGCACAGCTTTGGCATATGTTCCTCGTATGAGTGACATCAGCGCACACACAGGTCTTGTAAAGTGAAGTCCTGTGTGTGCGTGTGCATGAGCACCTCCTCCAACCAGGTCAAAGTCCCGACCTTGCTGTGCCTGGGCACGGTTCGATTTCGCCCACGCTGGAGAAACGTACCACGCTTTAGGGGCGATCTGTGCTTGGTGCTAGTGGGAGTGCGCCCTATCGCCGCCTGTGAGCCCCTCCACATGCTAGCTATAGCGTGTTTGTTAGCTTTAGCGTGTTTATTAGCTTTAGCGCATTCTCTCATTCATTCACTCTGCTTCTCTTTGGTTGAGTTCATGTGATTCTTAATTTGCCTTTTGTGTTTTTTATGTTGTGTGTGTCCATCACCTGTGTGTCCATGTGTTCAGCTCGACCTGTGGGTAAGTACCATCCTCTGCTCGCTCATGCATGCTCTCCCTCTCCCTCCATCCATCCCTTTCTCTCTCCAGCTCTCTCCCCTCTCTCCGTTGAGCTCCTCTCCTTTGCTATCTCTTCTTTCCTCTTCTTTCTCTTTCTCTCTCAACACCCATCTCCTTTCTCTCTTTCTCTTCCCAACCCTCTTTCTCTCTTTCTTTACAGTCTCTCTCCTTCTACTCCCTCTCTCCTTTGTCTCCTATATTCCTGCATTTGCATTTTCCCTCACTCTTTTTTCTCTTTCACCTTCTTTCTTCCTCTGTTTACCCCCTCTCTCTGTCTCCCTCCATCTCTCTCTCTCCTTTCTCTACTTTTCCTCTCTGTTTCACTCCCTCGCTCTTTTTTCTCTCTTTTCCCCACTCTGCCTTCTTCACTCTGTCTTTGTCTTTGCACTTTAATTTTCTCTCTTTTTCTTGACTTTCTCATTCTTTCTCTCACTTCTCTTTACGGTTCCCTTTAGCTGTCTCCCTCTCCTTCTTTTCACTTTTACATTGTCTCTTTTTCCTGTTATTCATTACTTCTCTCTCCTTCTCTCTCTCTCTCTTCTCTCTCTCTTTCCTTTCTCTCTTCTGTTTGTTCTGCCTCCACTCGTCCCTGTCTCTGTGTGCGTCCTCCTGACTTATGTTATATATGTTATATATATGTTTTATATACATGATGCTTTTTTATCCATGCTGCTGTATATGTTGTATCTTGTGTTGTGTAGGAAGTGCCTCTTTCTTTCTCTGCATATATATATATATATATATATATATATATATATATATATATATATATATATATATATATATATATATATATATATATATATATATATATATATATATATATATATATATATATATATATATATAGCAGCAGTGGCTGAGTGGCAACACTCAGGCCTCACAGCAAGAAGGTTGCGGGTTCGATCCCCGGGTCACCCGGGCCTTTCTGTGTGGAGTTTGCATGTTCCTCCCCGTGTCTGGATGGGTTTCCTCCGGGTGCTCCGGTTTCCTCCATCAACCCAAAACATGCAGCACCAGAACTAACATCAAGGACCATGTTGTCCACCCTCCTGTGGGTTCATCACCTGCAGAGGGGTTCATAGGGGGGGTCAGGTGCTATGAGTATTGGGCAGCAAGCTGCCCCCGCGACCCAGCCGGATTAAGCGGGAGAAGATGGATGGATGGATATATATATATATATATATATATATATATATATATATATATATATATATATATATCCATCCATCCAACTATATGCTGCTGTATATGTCGTATCTTGTGTAGAAAGTAAAGTGCCTCTTGTCTTGAGTGCATCTGTTGTTTGACTCAGAGACACAGACATCCCAGAATACTCAGGCATGTTTGCTTTGGCTGAGAACAGGACATAACATGATTGCATATGTGTTTGAATAAGCAGCTATATTCATGGGATGTGTCCATTTAAAGCAGCATTGTGTAACTTTTCTCGTGGAGGGTGAGCCGTCTGATTGTGTCTGTGAAATTGATTCTTGTGCAGTTTGAATTGGTGAACTGGAAGTGAGTGGTGATATGGATGAGCAAAGATGAACCTGGTGGTGAAGAGGAAGGGCTGGCGAGGCTGAGGAGGCTGGTGCTTCTGCTGCTGCAGATGAAGGAGAGTCAGAGATGGAATATGGCAGAGAGGAGGGGAGAGAGAGCGTGTCAATATGAATGTCTGAATGTCCTTTGTTTTGTGAAAAATGCTAAAATTTCAGTTTCGAAACTTCAACACTGCTGCAATGGCCAAAAAGAAAAAAAAGTGAGGAAGTTTTTCAAAATGTCGTTAAGCCCTTAACGCTGAATGTCACAAATCTGCAACAAATCATTTGGATCATGATATAAGCCGAGACAACTGCATTCCAGTGCCATTAGTGCAGACGCAGAACCTTCCTGGGAACCTTTGGCAAACACTTGTTTCTAGTTGTCGCAAATTTGCAACATACACAATTTTCTATTTATTTTTTGCTCTAGTCAAATGAATAATCTCAACTTAATTTACCATCTACTGAAAGGCAAAAACACAAACAACATCAAAAACAGACCTGGATTTGTGTTTTGTTTCATTCACACATGTTTGAGTAACTTTATTATTAGTCTGTTTACATCTTCAAAGTTCAAAATGCTCCGTTCCACCTTGTGATGTCATGAAGCGTGGGGTAATAGTTTTCACGCGAACAGCTCCTTTTACCTTTAGTTCAGTCGAGATCGGCAACTCCAGGGTTTAAATGATCCAAATGATTCTAGTGAAGGTGTGTGGAGTTTAAAAACACAGTGGAGCACTTCCTGTATTACCGTGTGACATCACAAGGTGGAACAGCGTGTTTTCAGTTTCAGAGAAGAACTCAGCCTAAATTTCTGCAGGATTTGAGTGTTAAACATGTGTGAATGAAACAAAAAAAACACAACTCCAGGTCATGATGAGGAAATTACATTATTACATAGAGTAGATTCGAAAATAAGACACATTTTATGATTTTATCAATACTAAACTGTGATTGGCTGAGGTGACGAAACAAAGGAACACAGAGTAAATACATTCTTTGAACAGGTAATAGTCAAAAACACCATCCACAACTTTTATTGTAAAAACTACCCCAAAGATGGCGTTTTTTTCTCTCTTTTTTCAGCAGAACCATTTTGACAGCAGGGCCTCGCTTGCCAAACCGCGGTCGCCACGGTAACAATTGTCAGCCATGTCAGATTTGGGGAGGAAATTACCCATTCTGCACAACACTGCTGGAGGAGGCGGTAATAGGAAAAGACTGGTGAATAAAATATGATTGAGCGTGATTTAAGAACGCAGAGGAGCAGAGAGAGGAGCTGTCCATTTTCTCCTCCGACTCACAGGCTCTAATGGCCCAGCTGCTCCTATGAATTATGAATTATGAACGTGTGGTGATGATGTGATGTCACGGAGGGGACAGGAGGAGAGAGGACGTGTCACGCCGGATCACAACAAACTGCTACTGAGACACCGCTAAACAGAGGAGGAGAGAGGAGGAGACGAGAGAGGAGGTGAGAGGAGGAGAGACGAGGAGAGACGAGGAGAGAGGAGGAGAGACAAAGAGAGACGAGAGAGGAGGAGAGACGAGAAGAGAGGAGGAGACGAGGAGGAGAGAGGAGGAGAGAGGAGAAGAGACAAAGAGAGACGAGGAGAGAGGAGAAGAGACGAGGAGAGAGGAGGAGAGAGGAGGAGACGAGAGAGGAGGTGAGAGGAGGAGAGACGAGGAGAGACGAGGAGAGAGGAGAAGAGACGAGGAGAGAGGAGGAGACGAGAGAGGAGGTGAGAGGAGGAGAGAGGAGGAGAGACGAGGAGAGAGGAGAAGAGACAAAGAGAGACGAGGAGAGAGGAGGAGACGAGGAGAGAGGAGGAGAGAGGAGGAGACGAGAGAGGAGGTGAGAGGAGGAGAGACGAGGAGAGACGAGGAGAGACGAGGAGACGAGAGAGGAGGTGAGAGGAGGAGAGACGAGGAGAGACGAGGAGAGAGGAGAAGAGACAAAGAGAGACGAGGAGAGAGGAGAAGAGACGAGGAGAGAGGAGGAGAGAGGAGGAGACGAGAGAGGAGGTGAGAGGAGGAGAGACGAGGAGAGAGGAGAAGAGACAAGGAGAGAGGAGGAGAGAGGAGGAGACATGAGAGGAGGAGAGAGGAGGAGAGACGAGGAGAGAGGAGAAGAGACAAGGAGAGAGGAGGAGATGAGAGAGGAGGTGAGAGGAGGAGAGACGAGGAGAGAGGAGAAGAGACAAGGAGAGAGGAGGAGAGAGGAGGAGACGAGAGAGGAGGTGAGAGGAGGAGAGACGAGGAGAGAGGAGGAGAGAGGAGAAGAGACGAGGAGAGAGGAGGAGACGTGAGAGGAGGAGAGAGGAGGAGAGACGAGGAGAGAGGAGAAGAGACAAAGAGAGACGAGGAGAGAGGAGAAGAGATGAGGAGAGAGGAGGTGAGAGGAGGAGAGACGAGGAGAGAGGAGAAGAGACAAAGAGAGACGAGGAGAGAGGAGAAGAGACGAGGAGAGAGGAGAAGAGACGAGGAGAGAGGAGGAGAGAGGAGGAGAATAGGTGGAGAGACAAGGGGAGAGGAGCGGAGAGGGGAAGAGAAGAGGGCAGAGAGAAGGAGAGAGTGAGAGAGATGAGGGGAGGAGAGGGGAAGAGAGGAGGAGAGGGGAGGAGAGGAGGCGAAAAGGGGAGAGATAAGGGAAGGGGAGAAGGAAAGAGGGGAGCAGAGAAGAGGAGAGCAGGTTATTCCACTTGAATGTATGTGTTAGGGTCATGGAGCTCAGAGCTAAAAGCCTTTTCCCCGTTACCAAAGTGCAACTGTACAACTCACTCTACATATTTCTACTCATCAGGTCAATACTATAGTTCCTTCATTCTATCTGTAATTGTAGGATCCATTTACCAAATTAAAAAGTCAAACATTTTTTAACCTTTTCTGGTGGAATATTCCACATTATGGCATTAAATTGTTTTAAAAATCCCATGATGCACAAGAGAACAGACTTCTGGTCTGGTGGTGTCAGCAGATTACAAACACTAATGAGACACTGTGGAACTAACGAGAAATAACCAAAGAAAAGTCACATAGCTCTTCACTTTTAACACTGACACACTTTTAAATGAGCTGGAATTTGAACCTACAACCTCAACACAAACTCTGGCCACTTACAGACGGTGGGTTGTGCTGAATGGAATTGGAGCACCATGTTATAACTGCTGATATGTGTATATACTAGTGTATAACCAGTGCAGCGCTGTTCCACCTTTAAGACTCTCAGAGCTTTACATCAATGAACCTCTTACACACATTCATACACCAGTCAGTGGATCTGACCGCTCACCAATGATGCTTATGTCAAAACAGGATTTGAACCACCAACCTTTGGATTAGAGGGCGAAAACTAGTTATAATGTTGTTCCCTTGAGTAATCTAGTGATCTATTTGAACCCTCCTCGTGTTATGTTGTAAATATTGTATATTTTTTATATATATATATATATAATTTTCACATATACCACATATAACAAAAGAAAAAAAAAAACACTAGATGAAAAAGTAGGTGCCAGAAGACACAATAAAACCCCAAAAGGACACATACCGGTATTAAAGCCTCGACCTTCCCAATACATTAAAACTGAACACTGTAGCTGTGCTTTACTAAAAGATGACAGTTCCACACCTTAGATTAAAGACATTTGATGAATATATGGATTAAAACACAATGAAATATTCACAATTGAATGAGTTTCAAACATTATCATGAAACATCAAACATTTCTTCAAACTCTTTTTAAACATTTCTGATCTGCCATGTCTCACCAGATGTTAGTTGTATGATTCTGTGCAAGGCTCCACCCACAAGCCGACATTACCCACGTTCCCACACGACTCTAAAATATACAAAAACATGATACAAAACTGTACATGGCAAATTCTGAAGCCATGTGCAGTAGTTTCATTGGACGAGTAAAAGGAAACGTGCTGATCTAAATGTGATGTGTTACAGTTAATACCCCATAGAACTAAAACACTCACTCTTTAAAGCTGTGGTGACGGGATGAGGACAGACTTTCCATTTGATAAGCAACATTCCAAGTTACAGTCACACAATATTACATCATTTCATATTTTTGTCCTCACATGTATAAATAGAACTCTAATATCTTGGCTCGTCGTTCTATAAATCGTCACCACATAAGAAGCACTGCACAAACCCTCACGATAGACCCAATGCAGTGCACATTTGGAAAACATGGCACTCTCTCCTCTCCATCCCTCCATCCCTCTCTCCATCCCCGCACCAAGGCGTGATTTAGGAGCCCGTCTCCCACTCCAACGCTGTGGGACAAATCCAGAGCTCCACAAGGCTGTAAATCTGGAGCCATCTGCCCCTCTCCCACTGTGGATCTTTGTCAAACACACACCTCCACCACGGCCAGACGCCGGGATTATGAGCAGGAGCGCAGCCAAGACGGACGCCACACCAGTGCTGTCAGGATACGCACATTTCACACTGGATACGAAGGAATAGACTGATTCGAATGCCACAATAACTATCTTTCTTTAGGCAACAAAATGTGTTTTCATTTGTGATAGTCGTCAACCAGTGTTTGTGAGGGTTCTTAAAGGTTGAACATGAGCAGGCGGTGTGTTCCACGAGCCTCTGATCGATGTCACCGTTTGGCCAAATTTGGTCCTGCGTCGTTGTGTGTTACAGTCTCCTCTGATCAATGCTCTTGTGTTCACTTGGTTACTCTTTTTTTTAACTTATAAAAGCCATTAATGGTGGAGGAGCAAGTCCATTCAAAACTTGAAAAATAAGGCAAGCATCCATAAATATCTAATAACTTTCAATATCCAAAATGTTACACTTACCGTATTTTCTGGATTATAAATCGCTCCGGATTATAAATTGCATCAGCCAAAAAATGCACAATGAAGACAGACAAAACATATATAAGTCACATTTTTTGGGGTAAATTTATTTGATCAAATCAGGCAACAGGAAGAGACATTTCATCTTAAAGGTGAGTTATAGTAACAACAGTAGAACAGAGAAGAACAGGCTGAACATGTGTCTGGTGTGTTCACGTCACATATGAACAGTTATTCACAAAAGTAGAGCAGAAACAACAGAACAAGTTAAATCAAACTCTCCATCTCACTCCAAATCACCAAATCCCCTGAATTCTTCATCCTCGGTGTCACTTCTGAGCAACTTCACCAGCTCCAGATAAATCCAGCTTTTAGCCGCGATGAGCTTTTGTTTTCTTCACTGCAGTTTGAGTTTCCTCCACTTTTCTCCTTCAAACACAAGTTTCACTCACTCCAAACTTTCTTTCTGGATTTCACTGAGCAAACAGGTCCGAGCTGCAGGAGGAAGAGCCTGAGGCGGAGCAGATACTGGTACACAAGTCTAGAGCGCCCCCTCATGGCCTCAGTGTGAAAATAATCAGCATGTGAAATTACAGATTTCATATATAAGTCACACCTGAGTATAAGTCACCCAAACCATAAACAAGTGCGACTTATGGTCTGAAAAATACGGTACTTAAGATATTACAAGAGTGATACTATGAAGGCCTTTTGTCCAGAGTCTTCAATGTTTTTTTGATCTTCAGGACTCTGATGTATGAGACCATGTGGTACAGCAGGAAGACCTGTGGCAGGAATATCATGGCAGGCATATAAGCCTTTGCTGATTCTGTTGTCAGATAAGGTTTAATTTAATTATTTGCAATATTTTTTTATAATTTTTTTTTTACATGCTGCTTAAAATTTAGATTAGAGTCAAAAACTACCCTAAGGTATTTAAATTGTTGAAAAAAATGTCATATTTGCCTGGCTGTCAACTGGACAAATGGCTTTTGGGGTTTTTGTTGAGTGAAGACAGCTCGTCCAAGCTGCTTCTTCAGTTGTGGTCAGACTCTGGTGGACACGGCCTCATATCTGCCTGAAGGGAAGACTAACTATAGCTGAAACTTAACTGACTCAGGCACCGTTCTCATTTAGTGCAGTTCAAAAGAACAAGCTAACAAGTGTGTTAGTTTCAGAGTAGTTCCAGTGTAGTTAGCTCCTCCTTCATGCAGATATAAGGCAGTGTCCTTCAGCCTCCGACCAGAACTGAAGAAGCAGTTTGGATGAGCTGAGAAATGTCTTCACCCCCCAAGTTACAGATCTGAATCTTTCTTTTGCTGGACTGAGGGAGTGCACAGACATTTGCCTGGTTGTTTGTTATCTCATGCAGTTGAACTCCTCTCCTCTGTGCATAATATAAATCAGGCTGTGCTGTTCCACGCTGCAGATATCAGAGAACATCCAGACTTCTCCTCACGTCTTATTGGAATCTGGGAGCACGGATCCACGACTCCTCAGATGTAGTACTCTAATTTGATGAATGGGTTTATATTGGATTAAGACAGTCCTCTGCTTTTCCCTGTGTGCGTGTAAACGGAGCGAGCGCCATGACGACCAGACGCTGGATTACAAACAGGAGCAGAGCCAAAATGGCCGCTCCTCCAGCCAGCTGCCTCGTCTGGGCTCAGACTGGTGAAGGAGCCAGCACTGACTACTACATCACAGGGATGTGACAGTTACAGTCCTCAGAAAAGTGTTGGTCAGAATGACAGATGAGCATTAGACATGTGTTACATCTGATCATGTCGTTTCAGTCAAACACGCTCAAAGTCTGTGCGTTAATACAGAAGGTGCATCTGCATGGTCCAAATGTCTTCTGGTTTTGTGACATAAATGTGAATAGAGCCCTTTCCTTATATCTTGCATCACAGGTCGTGTCTTCTGTTTGTATCTAAAATCTAGAATGTAGTAAACATAAAGAACATAATACCATGTGTCCAAACCTTTCCATCTCTGTACATATTGAAAATATCGCTTCATGTTATAGAATTCTTTTGTAAATGGTTTGATAAGTTGTAGAGTGTTAAGGTTTTGACCGTGTTATTACACACGTAGATACTTAGTGTGTGTATAATGGTTGTTTAGCTGTAAAAGTGTGTGTTGGACCAGTGTTCTGGTGCCGTCAGGTCACATTTCTCCTCTGTCCTCCCTCTGCATTATCTGGATGTTTGCTTCATATCTGCTCCAACATGCCGCGGGTCAGCAGCAGCGCACACACTGCATTGATAGGCATAGAGCAAACAAGGAGAGGTCAGAGGTCAGAGAGGGAACCAGCAGAGGTCATAGGTCAGACATGGCCCAATTTGGACTTTTATGGCTTGTGATAATGGTGTTGGGAGTGAGAAGATGTGTCCATGAGGAAGAATGCATTAAAACCGAACTTATATTTCCTGTTCCATCGGCTGGAGGGGTTACTGTGTTTACTCACTTTAAAACATGGAGAAAAACAGTTTGCAGTGGTCCACAGTTCTTCCTCACTCACCTTATACATTCAGATCGTCCTTATTCTTCACCAAGATGAGTTTAGAAGAGCTTTGCACAACATTCAAACAACAGAGCGGAGTTTTGGTGTTAAGATAATACTGTTTTTTGTTTTTTTTTTACTTTGTATTTTTAAAATAATACTAATATATATTTTTAAACTCTTAAATGTTACTTATAAAATAACAAAGATAATTCTAACAACAATCTATCAATCTAAACATCTTCTGGACGTGCAGGTCATGTCTTTATTGTGTCCGTCAGACCAGTTCTGGACTAAATGACGTGCAGATTATGTTCAGTATTTGGACGTCTCACTCTGACCTCACCTGGACGTCACTCTGACCTCACCTGGACGTCACTCTGACCTCACCTGGACGTCTCACTCTGACCTCACCTGGACGTCTCACTCTGACCTCACCTGGACGTCACTCTGCAGTTAAACATTTGAACCAAGGACAAGAGGACTTTTCGATGTCATGGGGACGTCTAACACAGGCGCAGGAAAATGATGTTATTAATGAATATTATACTTATTTATATTTATGTCAAATATCAATATTGTTGTTATCAATAATATTGGTTAATATTAATTTGGATTATTTGTGATCAAACATGTATTATGAATTATTTATTTGAGTACATTATATTTTGTTATCTGTTTAATTCACTCATTTAGGTATTTATGTCTGTTTATTTGGAAATGCAATTTGTGGATAATTACAGCCTCGTCATTCAAAAATGATGATGATAATTCTATGGTCCTATTATGAGTTCAACCATAAAACGGTCTGAAAGGGCAGCACTGTGAGGAGGCAGTGCAGCGCCGTTGGTGAAGCACGGTGGCTGAGTGGCAACACTCAGGCCTCACAACAAGAAGGTTGCGGGTTCGATCTCCGGGTCGCCCGGGCCTTTCTGTGTGGAGTTTGCATGTTCCTCCCCGTGTCTGGGTTTCCTCCGGGTGCTCCGGTTTCCCCCATCAACCCAAAACATGCAGCACCAGAACTAACATCAAGGACCATGACGTCCACCCTCCTGTGGGCTCACCACCCGCAGAGGGGTTCATAGGGGGTCAGGTGCTATGAGGATTGGGCAGCAAGCTGCCCCTGCGACCCAGCTGGATTAAGCGGGAGAAGATGGATGGATGGATAGGTTAAAGTATTTGAGTAAACACAAGGTTAAAGGTGCTCTAACAGATTTTTCCCCCATGTATTTGAGCACAATGTGTCTTGTCCCAGTTCAGATTTATTGCAGCAGCTCAAAATAAGTCACTGTGCACTTTCTGCATCTTATTATACAGTGCTTTATTGTCTGAGTATCAGGAAGTATCAACTAGCATGCACAACTAGCATGCTAGTTGTTAGCATCATGGTGACAACAAACTGCTCCACTCTGGTCTCTGAATGTTCTGAAAAGTGCTTATAAGTCATTGTGGTGAATAATGAGGACGCTCTGAATCCATAAGGTAAACGAGGAAGAACTCTGGACCTCTGCAAACTGTTTCAAATGAATTAGTTTTGTTTTTCTCAGTCTTAAGACAGTAAAACTCAAGTACGGTGGCTTTAACTTCACAAATCATATGTTCTCAGACCTTCATAAGCTTCAGTCTCTCTTTTTGTTGTGTTAAAAATCAGTTTTTGAATGGATTTGGCTTGTATGTGGCCAGGGCATGTGGTGTTTCTGCATACGCCGCTGTGACATCATTCATCTGGCCCCTCCCACCTGGATGAATGCATACGTTGTTACCATGGCGACCCTCCCTCCGGTATCACCCGTGTCCAGAGCCGATTCCGACAGAGACACACATGGACCACGTTTCATTTCTCAAAAAAACTTCTTCAAATCTCTACACTCCCTGATTCTTCTGCTCAGTCCTGTTCACACATGAGACACTGGAACATTCAGATAATAAGAACTATTTTCACATTTTATTTATCAGTTTGCGGTTCAGATTTTAAACCTGTCTATGATATATGCTTTAATATTTGAGAGGTGAGCTGCTAAACTAATACAAGAACAAGAATAAGAATAAGGACATCAAATATGAGATATACTGTACCTAAAACATCTGACATCAAGATCTGGAGATGGTCTCATGGATTAACCCCAAGACAGTGAAGAATGAGTTAAATGAAGCTGAAGAACTTCCTGATGGAGCAGTATTGACGTAGATGAGGTTGTATCTTTTAAATAAGTATCAGTATATGGATTTTTTTTATTATTATGACAATTCAGTTTATTTCAAAATCTTTAAGCTTCCTGTTTTATGCTCCATTTTGAGGACTTTTTTTTTTAAAACTAACTACTACTACTACTACTTTAAACTGTAAGTTACAGATATCCCAGTTTTAAGTGTGTGTTTTTGTCTTTTTCGTTCTTTTCTTCTAATGTTGTTACAGATTTGCTCAAGATGTGATACTTTTTTGTTTTGTTTTTTTTCACTGAAATAGATTTGGCATTTGAAAACACAGAACAATTTTTTGCTTACAACATTTTATTTTTTTCCCCAAATGGCACTTATTGGTCTTTGCAAATGAACTATTCAGTTGTTAATCGCTACGGCAACAGTCCTAATTTCCCATCATTCTGAAAAGTCTGACATGCTCTCATCTGTGCACAAACAGAAAACGAGAAGATTCTGGGAGTTTTAGACTTTGAAGACAAGTTTTGAGGAATGAGATTGTTCTGTATGTATGTCCGGCTGCATGGAGGCTCTGGCTACTGCCCCCTGCTGTTACCCCGTGGTACTGCTGCCTATTTGCCTGCTGTCCTGACCCTGCTTCTTCTCTCTGGATCTTTCTTCGTTTCACTGGTCTAACCTCCTCCTCGTGCTCCTCTCTGGTCTAACCTCCTCTCCCCTCTCCCCTCCAGCTGCCCCGCAGTTTGTGGTTCGTCCCCGGGACCAGATCGTGGCTCAGGGACGCACCGCCACCTTCCCCTGTGAGACCAAAGGGAACCCCCAACCCGCAGTGTTCTGGCAGAAGGAGGGCAGCCAGGTAAGACCTGCTCACTCACTACTTCTTTCTGTAGAAGAACCCACAGGGACATTTTATCGCTGAAATTACTACACAACATTTTGAATCCTTATGCTTATGATGATTATGGATGTAACAATAACCTGAATATGGTGATACCGTATCGTCAAAGGTGGAGGCCATCACAATATATCGAATTACAAGTGGCATAGACTGCTGTTCAAAACAGTGACTAATCCAAATCTGTGCATTTATAACAGGTCTGAATGACCCTCCAGACCTTTGTTCAGGTCAAGGTAGAGCTCAAAAACATTCAGTAAAAAGTGCTACTTGTAGTATGGGCCGATTCACCTGGAAACCTGAGGGCCAAAACAATTAGTCTCAAGGCCACATTTGGCCCCCAGGCCATAGTTTGGACATGCCTGGCTTAAATTCATAGTTTTGGTAATTTTAATGTCTTTTGTCTTCTGTAAAGCCCTTTCTTAGAAAGTCATTGTTGAACTTCATGACGAGAAACAGGAAGCAGTGATAAACTCTCCTTTGTTCAGTCGACTCCATAAAACTAGTTTTCCCATTTTATTATCTTTCATCTTTAATAGAAATTCAAAAGAACAAGTGGTCAGACCATCTTTTCTTGTCTCGTTCTTGTGGACTCTCGTATCTCGTCTCATCTTGTGGGAATTGTGTCTCGTCCTGTCTCTACTATTAGCAGTTAATACCCCATGAAAGTAAAATAGCCCTCTTTAAACACTATTCAAAACACAGTGTCTGCTTTACCTGAAATATCCCAAAGTACGGCATTAAAGTCCATGAAGAAACCAAATAGGAAATTTATCTCCAAAACCAGAATTCCTCCCCCACCTTTGATCTCCATTGAAAACCCTTCACTCTCCACATCGCCCGTTCATCTCCCCGTGCACCTGCCCCTGCCCCCCCCCGCGCCCCGCCTGGACCTGCCTGGACCTGCCCCCCATCAGATACGCCTCGACCCAGATCACCCCGCACCCACACGTCGCCCGCGGACGCACTAAACACTGGATCCAACAGCTGTGGCAACACTGAGCTCGGCGAATGACCTTTAGTGCGGCAGCGTTGAGTCAGGAGGAATGTGCTGTTTAGACGGGGAGATGATCGCCGCTAAATGCCACTTATTGTTACTGCACATGAAAAGGTTTGGAGCAGGCAGAGGCACGTTTTATTTTGCCGTAAACATGCGGCGCGACGTCAAAGTGCTATTAAAGGTGAGCTAATGTTCCGAGCGTGTCTTTGTGCGAAGGTCAAGGCCGGGCTGACAGCGCAACTAGTGGATGTGAACTGTACTGCAGTTAATTTTTGTATAATATAATAATAATATTTAATAATAATAATAATAATAATAATAATAATAATAATAATAATAATAATAATAATAATAATAATACATTTTATTTGTTAGGCGCCTTTCAAGGCTCTCAAGATCGCCGTACATCAAGGACATTAAAATAGTACAGTACAAAATAAAACTGTGTAAAATTAATGAAAAAATACATTTAAAAAACAAATACAGATCAAAAGACAGTGCAGTTATGGTCAGAGTGGTCAGAGTGAGAAGGCCTTTCTAAACAGATGAGTTTTGAGTTTAGATTTGAAGTGTGGGAGTGAGTGTGTGTTGTGCAGGTCATGGGGGAGGTCAGACAGGTATGGAGGGGCCAGGTTGTGAATCGCTTTGTATGTGAGGAGTATGATTTTGTCGTGTATGCGGTGTGTGATGGGGAGCCAGTGGAGCTGTTGCAGGACAGGTGCGATGTGGTGATGGGAGGGTGTGTGTGTGATAGTGCGGGCGGCTGAGTTTTGGACCCGTTGGAGTTTATGGAGTGATTTTTGTGGGAGTCCGAACAGGAGAGAGTTGCAGTCGTCTATACGGGAAGTGACCAGGCTGTGGATGAGGATGGCGGTGGTGTGTGGGGTGAGTGAGGGACGGAGGCGGTGGATGTTTCTGAGGTGGAAGTAGGCGGACCGGGTGATGTTGTTGATATGGGAGGTGAAGGAAAGTGTGCTGTTGAGGATGACACCCAGACTCTTTACCTGAGGGGAGGGGGAGATAGAGGAGCCGTCGATGGATATGGAAAAAGGATTTCTTTTGTTTAGGGTGAATTTGGTGCCGATGAGGAGGAGTTCTGTTTTATTGCCGTTAAGTTTGATGAAGTTTGAGGTGAACCAGGTTTGTGTTTCTGTGAGGCAGTCTGTCAGGGAGGAGGGTGGAAGTGTGGAGTTGGGTTTACTGGAGATGTAGAGCTGGGTGTCATCCGCGTAACAGTGAAAGTGAATGTGGTGTTTTCTAAAGATGGAACCACGGGGGAGAAGACAGATTAAAAAGAGCAGAGGACCGAGGACAGAACCCTGAGGAACACCTGATGTGACAGGGGAGGGGTGTGAGGTGAATGACTTGAGCTGAATAAACTGGGAGCCGTCTGAGAGGTAGGAGTGGAACCAGGAGAGGGGAGGACCAGAGATGCCAATGGAGGAAAGTCTGTCGAGGAGGATGGAGTGTGAAATGGTATCAAATGCTGCACTGAGGTCTAACAGGAGGAGGATGGAGTGTGAACCAGAGTCAGCAGAGAGGAGGAGGTCGTTCGTGATTTTCAGAGGGGCAGTTTCAGTGCTACGGAGGGGACGGAAGCCAGATTGACATTGTTCGTAGATGTTATTGGAGGAGAGATGGGTGTGGAGTTGGGCAACAGCAACAGTTTTTTCGAGGAGTTTGGAAATGAAGGGGAGGTTTGAAATGGGACGGAAGTTATTTAGGTCAGAGGGATCAGATATATATACAGTATATATATGAGAGCAGAAAGAAAAGAAAGAAGAAAGACATCTCAAATAAAGTTTTCTCACAAATGGGAAATCTGACTATTGAACATTAATTAATTGTTTTTGGGTGACACTTTAGTTTAGGAAACACATATTAATTGTGAACTATGTGGTAATTTGTATGAGTATTGGCATTTATCAAACACTTATTAATGCGTCTTAAGATTTCAGTGTATGCACAAAAACACCCACTACTGTGATGGGAAGAAAACTGTTCATGGCTTAATACGTGCAAATTCCAGCATTTGGCAAAAAAATCACTGAAAGTACTTTTTACTTTTAGCTAGTTACTAATATGTGTTCCCTGAACTACAGCAAAAAATATAGCTAGCATTTTATAATTACACCACAATTCATGTTAATAAAGCATAAACAAAGAGGTAATTCATGATGAACAACAAACAGTTAAGGTACAGAAATGTGTCCTCTGCATTTGAACCATCCTTCAGTGCAGCACCCAGGGGCCCATCTCCAGATCCTGAGCTAGTTTTAGCTGGAGGGTTAACCCTAGACACAGGGAGAACATGCACAATCTGCACAGAAAGGCTCAGGGAACCCAGGAGTTGAACCCGGGACCTTCTTGCTGTGAGGTGTAATGCGTGGGTGCTAAACACTGCGACTTTGCCCTGACCCACTGTGTGGCTTTACCCGGGCCTTTTTTTGGAACACATCCTCACACACATCATGTCTGTCCATGAACATGATCTCTGCCAATCAAATACAGGCATAAATATTATCCTAAAGTTCTTGAGTTTAATTCCCTTTAAACTGTACAGTTCTGTGCACATTGAACAGTAAAATAGAAGAAAACAGAAGAATAACAGAAAAGCTCAAACAAAAGTCTGAGGCAGCTCAATAGGTCGAGTCATCACATCCGGTCCTTAAGCTCGGCATCAGTGTCCAGAGAGAATCAGGGACAATATATATGTATTTTATATTAGTACAGTGAATTTTGCCAACCCAGAACCCTTCAGTAAGGCAGTGGATCACATGTGGGAGGGCCACGACATCTGACGAGAACAAGTTAAGATGAGATTTTATCAGTTTTTTTTATTGAAATGAGTTTAAGGTGGGAGACTGTTATACCTGCCTTTGACTGCACCTGTCGATTTAAAACTATTACTGTTAAAAAAAAAAGCAATTACTTTAATGTTTGAATTATTAAATACCTAAAATACATTTGATTTCAGATATAGCCCAAAATAAAAGTGATTATTTAAATTGAGATGATTTTTTTCACCCCACAATCGAGCAACTTTACAACAAACAGACGTTTAGAGATATTTGAGAAAACAACAAACATAAAAAATAACATAAGAAACACATAATTTCTCCTCATTTTCCTGAACACAAGAGTTTAGTCAGATATCTGTGTGCGGCGTGTCATATCTGTAGATGATCTGGGTTTGGAGTTTCCGACACGTGTCCTTGCTCTTAATAGCACCGTCTCCTCTGACTTTAAAAGCTGCCTTGGTTTCATTTGTTTGACTGAAAACATATTACCGTAATTAAACGCAGTAATTAAACCCCGGAATGGGTCCTTTTTGTCTGCGCCACTCCGGGATAATGGACATCTCCTCCGCCTGATACGTGTCGCCTGATATGTGTCTGCTAATTAGAAAAACAACATAATGCGCTACATTAAAGTCGTTAGCGCTAATCAAGCGGGGGCTAATGTATCTGCTCCCCGCGGGAACATTTGAGGGACAAAGTGAACAAAGAGAGAGGAGAGGAACACACCAAACATGCGTCTGTGTGTGATGAATGTGTGTTTGTGCGCATACATGAGCCCACCACTGCTGATAGACGCTGCGCTTTATTGTGTTCTTACTAAAGACAATACAGCAGCGTGTCGTGGGTTCTATGACAAAAGCAGTGTGTCCGTTGGGAAACTGGATATTCACGGGGTTTAGAGCGGTGAAAAATGGCAATTCAGAACAGAATATATACTTAAAATGAATAAAAATGAATTTTGTCAAGAAATCGATTACGTTAAAGGTGCTAAAGTACACAAAATGTATTCTTGTGAGCTTTAAACCATGTTAGAATGTTGTTATCTCATCAAAAACATATCTGGACTTGTGCTTTGTTCCACCTTGTGATGTCATGTTGTGGTAGTCTTCACAGTAGTTAGTATCTGAATTTTACCTTTTGTACATGGCAGTTTCAGGGCTGAAATGATCCAGATGGTTTTAGTGAAGGTGGATGGAGTTTAAAAACACAGTGGAGTACTCCCTGTATCACCACATGACATCAGAAAGTGTAAAAAGGTGTATAAATACTGTAAAATACCACATAAGAGTCGGGTTCCAATTACCCGCCAGGTCCCCTTTAAATGCCGGGTGCAGGTGAATATTCTGATAAATTACCGTCGATTCCAAATAAACAGCGAATCTGATGTTTGTGCTGAAGAAAAGTCGTGCTGTAACAACAGGAGCGGGACTGATGCTCGCGTCATCTCTACACAAACCAAACTGAAACCACATGGCTCATTTGCATAAACTATAAGCGCTGAAAAAAAACAGCTGGCTCCTCCTGACGCGGTGGATGGACGTTCTCACTCTGCTGCTCCACACTCGTCTGCGTCTGTCGTTTGTTTAATGACTTTCTGTAATTCAGGCGTTGCTTGTGGGGAAACTAGATATTTTGTTGTAACATTTCAAATGACCTCTCCTGCGTCATAGAAAGTCGCCTAAATTCTAGTCATACCGGTTAAAAGAATTTAAGTTCCAGATTTTCCCAGTTTTGCTGAGCAAGATTTTTCTGAGGAAGGAATTAATCAGAATCAGAATCAGAATTACTTTTATTCATCCCCGAGGGGAAATTTTCTTTGTTACAGATGCAACCGACCAAGAGCATGTACATCGAACAAGTTACAAAATAAGCTAAATACAATAAGATAAAAGATAAAATAGCTCTCTCTGGGAAACTATTTACATCATTGACCTATTTATGACGATATACATGTGTGAGCAGGAATAGGATGAAAAGGATTGAGTAGTTTGTGAGTTAAAGTGCAGCGTTCAACAGTTTGATGGCGACAGGCAGGACAGATTTCCTGTGTCTCTTAGTGGAGCAGCGGCAGCCGCAGTCTATGGCTGAAAGAGCTCCTCTGACTGGCCAGCACCTTGTGGAGGGGGTGGGAGGGAGAGTCCAGAATAGTCCTGATTTTGTCCAACAGTCTCCTGTCCAACACCACCGCCAGAGAGTCCAGCTCCTCCCCCACAACATGTCCAGCCTTCCTGATGATCTTCTCGAGTCTATTAGTGTCCCTCACGCGCAGACTGCTGCCCCAGCAGACTACAGCGTACATGATGCACTGGCCACCATAGACTCATAGAACATCCTGAGCATTGTCCTGCAGATTAATTGCCCCAAATTGCCGCCTGGTCTCAAATAAATGCCTGGTCTGTTAAGTGACTGAAATACATAAACGCCCCGGCGACTATTTGGTATTTCATGGTATGCAGGTTTGTGCGTTAAACATGTGTGAATGAAACAAAATACAACTCCAGAGCTAAACAAGACGTAGCCCCGACTGAAAAGTGTAAAAATGGGCTAAGGTACAAACCCGAGACACACTGACTGAATATTTTCAAAGTCCTTCACTACATCGAAGGAGCATTTCAACCAGAAAGATGGTCTTTGTCAACTGCAGGTGTGTTTGTGAAGAGGACACTGCATAAGAACAGAGATGAGAAACACAGCTTAATATGGGCCCTTTAAACAGACAGACAGAGTGGCTGTAGCCAAGTAAAGAATTATTAAATGATAGTTTTGCCAAAGGATTCAGTATCAGTGATTGAATGTAATTTCCCGTTTAAATTTGGATTGGATCAGATCTGAATGATGACTTCTTAAAGTATTCTGCAAAATCAACTTTTTGGAGCTTTCTACAATGTTATAACACAATTCCCTCCTCACAAACACGTCTGTAGAGGTTTTAAATGCCCTCCACACGTGTTTGAGTGTTTATCGCACTATTGGCAGTGAGATTCTGCCCAAAGCTCTGCCCACAAGCCTTCAATTCTCCACAAACAGACAAAAGCACACCAAGAAATACACTACAACTTCACAAACCTGATGTGATGTGCAGTAGTTTCATTAGCAGGATGCACACTGATTTGTGTTGTGATAGCGCTCTGAAGGGGGAGCGACTTAATCTAGAGCAAAGGGAAGTGTCTCAGAGCATACCCCCGTAAAATAAAATAAAATAAAATAAAAAAATTTGACGGCGGCACGGTGGCTGAGTGGCAACACTCAGGCCTCACAGCAAGAAGGTTGCGGGTTCGATCCCCGGGTCGCCCGGGCCTTTCTGTGTGGAGTTTGCATGTTCTCCCTGTGTCTGGATGGGTTTCCTCCGGGTGCTCCGGTTTCCCCCATCAACCCAAAACATGCCCACACCCCTATGAACTAACATCAAGGACCATGTTGTCCACCCTCCTGTGGGCTCACCACCTGCAGAGGGGTTCATGGGGGGGTCAGGTGCTATGAGGATTGGGCAGCAAGATACCCCCGCGACCCAGCCGGATTAAGCGGGAGAAGATGGATGGATGGAAAAAAAATTTAATGCATGAGCCAAATTATCATTTATTTATTATGTATTTATTTATTCCCAAAATGTTCCACAGTATGGCTTTAAACTCAAATGACTTTGACAAATGGAAATACATTCTAGTGAGTCTTTTTTTTATTTGAGTCTTTTATATTTTATGTGAAAGAAATCATGACAATTACAACTCGTAGGAGTTGATCCCACCAGATTTACGCCATCATATCCTGCTGCCTCCATGTTCTCAGATGTTCTCAGATGTTCTTAGTTTAGGCTCCAAATGCAGTAATAAGTGTGTTGAAATGTTTATGATGGATATAAATATAGCAGGATATTACTGATTGAGTCATATGTTGTCACGGGTTAAAATCGCTGCGCACAACATTCATAGAACAGTAGACGTGGCACAATATTATTCCATCCATTCCATTTCCTGAGCTTTCTGCCATGTTATAACTCATCTCCTCATCTGACCTCTGCCTCCTCCACAGAACCTGCTCTTCCCGAACCAGCCTCCTCAGCCCAACAGTCGTTTTTCTGTGTCTCCCGGAGGAGATCTGACCATATCCAGTGTCCAGCGCTCGGACGCCGGCTTCTACATCTGCCAGGCCCTCACCGTGGCGGGGTCCATCCTGGCCAAGGCCCAGCTGGAGGTCACAGACGGTGAGGAGCACTCATGGGTTGTTTGTGAACGGTTCCTTAACGTGGATTGTTGGCACCGATTCTTTGCCTTTCTAGTTTGTATGCCTTTGTACACGGGTTAACTTTGAACCAACACAAGAATCAGCACAGGAGCAGAACATGAGTGAGAGCTGTGTGCTAAAAACAGATCTGGCATGTTTGTTTTCAAATGATTAGTATTGCACTGAAACTTTGAAGCTTATTTTTTCTATTGCCACACTGTTCCAAAGAGTTAACTCACCTCCACTCTCAGGTTTAACAAATCAAGGTGAATCAAATCTGAGGCAGTTTCTCTGTGATTATTTTGTAAGTAACCAGTCAGTCTTTTGAACGGCTCTTTTAAAGGAACAGCTCCAGAAGGTGGATTGGATTGGATTTCATAAAAGAGCCAAAAAAGTCATGTTACTAGTGAGAAAGGCACAGGTCACTCTCTGTTTTCAATCTCACACAGTTCAGTCTGTTTGAAGCTCCTGCAATATTGTGACAAGATCAGTTAGGAATGTCTATATTTGGTCCTCACACAAAACACTCGTAGTTGAGTTTGAAGAAGCTTCCAACAGGAAATCCATAACAAAATCAATGTACTTTTTTTTTACCTTTACTTACCCAGGAAAGTCCCATTGAGATTACTAATCTCTTATTCAAGGGACTCCTGCCATGCACACACCACTTTCACACTAGGCAATGTGGGTGAAGTGTCTTGCCTGAGGACACAACAACAGTTTTTGCCACTGGCGCCCCCCTGTGGCACCTGGAATTCCCTGTGGTCTCCCATCTAAGTACTAACCAGGCCTGGCCCTGCTGAGCTTCTGAGATCTGACGGGATCAGGCTTTTTGGGATATCCTCCTGGGACCCGAAGAAAAAAGGTGTATTGCAATATATATATATATATATATTTGTAATTTTCCATCTATTTGGAGGTAAATGAACACCTTAACGTTTAGATTTTGTTTTGTTTTATTTTTAATGTTATAACATGTCCTCTGTAACGGATGCCAGGGACATTTTGCTGTTAAATTCATGTGACATTAACAACCGAACAAAAACTTTTTGATGACCAACATCTCTGACAAACTTCTTCTTCTACAGTTGCCTCCAAAAGTTTTTAGACTCCCTTTTAATATCTTCTTTTTTATCATAGTGCAGCCACAAACTAACTTCTATTGAATGATTTTTTTTTTTATCCTGGACATGATCGTACCCTATAATCCCCCAGCTCTATTTAGGTAGAGGAATCTAGTACCCAAATTAAGAGTCTATGTCAAAACACTTAAAAGATCGACTGGTTAACT
>CM068357.1:37061413-37108913 GCA_034769755.1 Odontamblyopus lacepedii
CCCACTGCGTCCTGTTCTGTCCCATTCTGTCCCACTGCATCCTGTTCTGTCCCATTCTGTCCCACTGTGTCCTGTTCTGTCCCATTCTGTCCCACTGCGTCCTATTCTGTCCCATTCTGTCCCACTGTGTCCTGTTCTGTCCCATTCTGTCCCATTCTGTCCCGCTGTGTCCATATGAAGCCTTGAGTCAAACCACATGTGAGGCAGTGTGGGCCATAGACACTTGTGATTAAACCACTGCTCTGAATGTTACAGGAAACGTTTTAGAACCTCCTCACCACATCAGTGCGGCTGAAAATATCCTCTCCTGCTCTGGTCTCTGCGAGTGTATGAGGTCATGTTTTATGGTTAAACGTTCAAAGAAGTGACAAAAGAGACGAGAAGGACCACAGAGCATAAGGACGTTCAAATGGCTCCGATTAAACCAAAATATAGAAGAGTCCAGCCATTCATTTTCTTCTGTTTTACCCAGGGCCGGGTCGGGGGGGGTGGAATTCTGAGCAGGGAGGCCCACACTTCCTCCAGCTCTTCTTTTTATATTTTAAACTCAAATCCTCAGAGCTATTCAGAGTCTATTTCTAGTTTACTACATTCCACATGAGTTTATAAAATATATATTTAAAAAAAACGCTTTTCTTTGCTAAATAATTCCATATATGTGTCTAAAATCCCTCAGTTGTCCAGGTAGAATCCATGGCAAATGGAGAAATTCAATCTGTCAACTGGACAAAAGTTTATTTTGGTCGAAAAAGACCAAAATAAACTTTTTTCCAGTTGACAGATTTCTCCTTTTGCCATTAAGTCCATATGTTTTGTGTCATTTATTTGAAGTCTCTTATATACTAGTATATAAAATGTAGAAAGTAGTAAACATAAAGAAAAAAGAACACACTGAGTGAGAAGGTGTGTCAGTCAAACCTTTGACTTAGTCGTGTATGTATAATCAAAACAAGAAAATATAGAAATAACTGTGTGACGCAGGTTTTTACAGATCCAGATCCAACACAAATAGGATGTGTACTTAACCCCCGCTCTCTCTCGTCCCCAGTGCTGACAGACCGGCCCCCTCCCGTGATCCGCCAGGGCCCCTCTAACCAGAGCGTGGCCCGGGACAGCGTGGCCCTGTTGCGGTGCCAGGCGTCCGGAGAGCCCGTCCCCTCCGTGAGCTGGCTCAAGGATGGGCTCAGTCTGCTGGGCAAAGACCCCCGCATGTCCCTGCAGGAGCTGGGCAGTCTGCAGATCAAGAACGTCAAGGTAACGGCTCCTGTTTACATCTGGATCACGGTATTTTAAATAAAGGAACCATAAACTTTTTAGTGCAAGTGGCATCAGAAACATGTTGGACTGATAACACTAGAAACGGTGGAGCAGTCAAAGTAGAAGTACAGGAAATTACTCAACTAAGAGTAAAACAGTGTTTGGGAAAACTACGACTCAAGTAAGAGTAACTTAAAGAGTAACTGTGAGGACATAACATCTGATTTATAATTAGAAATAAAAGTCATGGACAAACATGAAATAATGCAAAATAATACTTTAAAAAGTTTAAATAAAGAGGACCATGACTTAGGGTGACCACACGTCCCTGTTTCCCCAGGACAGTCCCAGTTCCGAGCCCTGTGTCCCCTGTCCCAGCAGATTTATACAAAACCACTGATTAGTCCCCGTTTTATACAAGAAATGAGCAGAACACAAAGAACATGTATGTGTGTAAAATCCCTCAGTCCAGGTAGAATCCACGGCAAAAGGAGAACTTCAATTTGTCAGCTGGACAAAAGTTTATTTTGCTCGAATATGTTTCACATCTCATCGAAGCTGCTTCTTCAGCTGTGGTCAGACGCTGAAGGCCACTGCCTCATATCTGCCTGAAGGAGGAGCTAGCTGCTATGAATCTACTCTGAAACTAACACACCTGCTTTTTTAGGATAATATTATTCTTAATAACCGTAACTGCTACCTGTTTTTTTCTAGTAGAGATGTGTGCACTATAAAAAGACCACCTCATGACATCATCAGGTGGCACAGAGGGTTTTCTCTGAGCTCTTGAAAAGGACATGAAACAATGTTCTGACTGCTCAAATATGGATGGAAGTGAAATTATGACATCTCTGTTTGGTCCAGGGATAAGACAAGATTTTTGAATAGTCAAATATTTGTTAAACATTTGAATATCAAGTAATAATTTCGAATAGTAATTCTGAATAGTAATTTCGAGGGCCGTTTTAGCCATAGCGAGCGAGCTCTTACTTGAATGTGTCTGCGGTGTCCATGCCGTCGGAGTGAGTGTTCTCTGCAGATGGACTGTCAATAAACTGTGCACCCGTCTCCACCCGAACATGTGGACGAGAGGATGGAAACCTGACTGAAGTCCGACCGGACCCATCGGAACTAGACGGGTTCGGACAAGTAATTAGAACTTAGTTTGGGGCTCGTGTCGGACTCGGACACATCAGCACTTCAGCTGTTTCCTGTCTACAGTAAAACCACTCGCTCTGAGACTCTGAAGTGTTCAAAGATCAGAGCTCTGCACTTCCAGTTTAGACACAAGTCAAAACTGTGTGATTATTATTTGTGAAATGTGGAGCGATACTTCAGATCCAGGATTTTTAAAGCAGAAAAGAGGAGATAAAGTCCACAGGAAGTAGAGTCACTGTGGCTGATCTGCAGCTTCACCTCGATCCGTGCGCTGTGTGGATGGAAACAGACACACATGGAGGACGACATTCACCTTTTTACTTTTAAAGAACGAAGCAAACTGGATTAATAGTGCTGTTTTGTGGACTGGAGTCATTATTTGCGGGGAATACGGATGAGATGCTGCACTCTAAATACAACTTTCCAGAAGTGATTAATATATTTATAGCATAATATTATAATAATAATAGATAATAGAATATTATTTTAGCTAAATCCCGAGTTTGTCTGTCATCACGTGTGTGCGGGCGGGAGAAGAGGGGCCATTTTTCAATAATATTCAAATAGTTGTCATCGATTTTGCCTATAAATCACATCCCTTGTTCGGTCCAAAAAGTTCCCTCAGCATTACAGGACACGTTTAAACTCGTGTGTGCGTGTTGCCAGATCGGGCGCTGTGTTCCTGGTGTAATGCGGTTGAGTGGAAGCGGGGGACAGATGATAGAAGATGAATCGCTGGTATCGATTGTGAAATGGTTTTACAGTTTGAGTTAGCGTCACATTAGCGTAGCTCAGCTGGGCTCGCAGACACATGTGGACGTTTAGACCTGATTAGATTTAGCTTCACTCATCCGCCCTGTCCCCTCTCTCCGTCTCTCCGTCTCTCCAGCTCTCCGTCTGCCCCCAAAGGAATATCTGTTACTCCTGACAACACGGCCGACCGCTGACGTGATTCAATAAAGCTGATGAAAAGACTGGGGCGAAAAAGAAAAGAAACATCGCTACTGAACCGCCTAATAGCTTACTACATTAAACCACGTGACTTTCCTGGTGAAGGGTCTGCTACACGCTTGTCTCCATGGAGATGTTATCGCTTTGCTGGAAATGTTCCACAATATGATATTAAACGACCTTGCATTTATAAATTATCACGATCAAAACGGTAAGAATGCATTGTGTGCGGGGTCTTCTGTCCGCAGATCTGACCTGTGAGCTGACCTACTGACAAGTTTCATATGAATGCGGACCCTCCAGCAGAAAAGTTACACAGTGCAGCTTTAATGTATACAGATACGAGTTCAAATGCAGTGAACACGGATTTTTTTTACTTGAGTATTTTTAATGGTTTGTCTATTTATTTGGATATTTTATCATGAATTATAATCCAGATTAAATGACTTTCTTCATACTTCAAAATATTAATGATGTTTCTGATTTTTTAAGATTTTCTCTCAAAAAATTCCAAATAAAATAGTCACTATAGTAGAAAAAAGCTATATTCGCCCCAAAAAAATGTAACCTGTTTAATAAGTTTCAGTTTAGTTGTTTAGTTCTCTTCTCCGTTTGCTCTTTGCTTTAGGGCTACGTTCAGACTGCAGGATTAATGCTCAATCCAAATTTTGTTGTGAAATCTGATTTTTTTTTTTTTTTGTGTGAGGTCGTTCACATTTCCAATTAAAAGCAACTTGTGTGTGAGTTTTGAATGTCCCAAAAGTGTCCCGCAGGCGCATTGGAGGACGACTTCACAGCAGCGAGCTCAGGGTTTACGGAAGTCGCCTGAACATGGACTCTGCACTGAGCTCCAGGGGCACATTTGAAAAAATTTGATCTGTCAATAAAAGATCAGATCCAGGTCGCATAGGGGAGAAAAAAAAATCAGATTTGGGTCACTTCAGGCGGCGGTCTGAAAGTAGCTTTAGGCCATGTACACACGTAGCCGGGTATTTTTAAAACCGAACATTTCCCCCCCTCCGTTTATAAAAATAGTTTTATCCACACCACCTCGTCTTCGAAAAAAATACCTTCCACACATAACCGAACATCTGCGTTTTCAACCACATTCATACACATTCCAAACCTGTAGATGGCGTTATTTCCATCACTTCACCGTCACTTCCGCCTAAACTTAAACAACAGAAAACATGGCGCCGAGCTCCTCTGTCTGGACAGACTCGGAGTCAGAATTGCTCCTAAACACAGTTTAGGAGCAATTCTGCTCTCAACACACACACAGCTCTCAAGAAACGACTCCGGTCCATAGTCTGCTCTGGCTTTGGCTTTGGCTTTGGCTTTGGCTTTGGCTTTTGCAGTCGCCTAAACAAATGTCGCACGTTTGACGTCAGGGCAGATTCATATTTTTTGGCGCAGACAGTGACGTTTTAAAACACAAAACCCCAGTTATCTCTGTCCACACAAACAGGCAGAAACGGAGTTTTCAAAAATCTTCACTTTGGCCGGAGTTTTCCCTGAATACTCATTTTTGATGCGTGTTCGTGTGGATGACAGGTCAAAACGCAGCAAAACATCTTCGGTTTATCAGATACCCGGCTACGTGTGGACAAAGCCTTAGTCACTCCCCCTTCAGAGCTATCACCACACAGTCGTTGTCAGGGGTGCACAAAACGATTGAAATATCGATATATTGTATCATTTAATGTGATGATACAGTATGGATATCGTGACCTGCATCGATATATCGCCAAGAGTGTTTTTTGGTATATTTTACTTCGACACATTTGGCATTTTCACTGTTTTGAGGATTAAAATCAGTGTGTTTTATATGAACTGAAGAAGTGGTTTAACAAAGACTTTTAGTGTCGCAGCTGTGATTTAGCCTTTATTTTATTGAACCGTATCGAATCAAATTGAAACATATCGTACTGAATCGAGGTATGTATCGTATCGACAACTTCTTAATGAATGAAACTACTGCACATCACATCAGGTTTGTGAAGTTGTAGTGTATTATTTTCTATCATGTTTTTGTGTATTTATGGTCGGCAAAACTAAGGCGATGTAGCCTTGTGGGCAGAGCCTTGTACAGAATCTTAAACCTAATCATAAGGAGGATTCGAATAAGGCCTCGGAGAGATCGCTAGATCACTCAAACATACATGCACATCTAAAACCTCACTATAAGGGTAGAAATTGCAAAACAGTAAACCAAAGAAAAGACTGTATACCCAAGAACATAAGAAAGCGGCTGAAAACTTCCAAACTACGCCAGTCGAGATGAATATTCTCCGCGAGCCGTTACCCCCGATGACACGGCCGACCGCTGACATGATTCAATAAGGAGATGAAAAAAGTAGTCCCTCCGCCGGCAGCTGTCAGCGGGCCAGATCACGCACCGCAGCTCACCTTAAATGAATTAGTCCCACTCGGTGCTCTGGGACGGGGGGACTGAAGAGAGACTGGTGAGTTCTGAATGGACGAGATGATGGAATTAGCGTCAGCACTTTGACACACACACACGCGCACACACGCACACGCACACGCACACACACACACACACACACACACACACACACACACTGATGACAAAATGTTTGCGCTGGACAGAGACAGGACGGGACATTAGCTCTTTATAATGGAACTTTCCCTGATTGTGTTGGGAGATGGGAGGTAATTTTATTGTGTTTTTTAAATGTATTTATTTATGAATGTTTATTTGGACAGCAATGCATAGAACATGCATATTCATAACTCTAAGGTAAATGCATAGATACAATACAAAAAAACAAAAGCTGCTTTTCTGTAAAAATAAACAAAAATAAATGTCACACAGATTTTACTAATGTCCGAAAAGGAGTGGGAGGAAGTAAATACTTATTTAACCCCGCCCCTTTTTCTACTGTCCCAGATTAACAAAGAAATACTGTTTAATGGGTAAAAAAAATCAGGCTTGCGATATTTTCATGGTATTTTGTTTCAATTTATAATGAAAATAACAACAAACAACAAGAGAATATCAAGATTTATTTGACTAACCTTTAAAGAAACGATCCTTTTCAGAGTACCAACAGCATATTTTACTCCTACTTGAGTAATCATTATATTAAAGTAACAGTACTCTTACTTGAGTAAAAGTTATACTTCCTCTTCTCACTGTGAGGAAGTTTAAAGTGACCAAAGCTTTATGTGACATGTGACGTGTATGTGAAATGATGTGAACGTGTGTTTCTTGCAGCTCCTTCACATATGATTTAGTTTGTCACATTTTTGGCTCACTCCTTTGAAAATACCAGAAGTTCTGTATTATTTCATATGTTGACATTTGAAGCACATTAACCTCAAATCAGATGTTACTTCCTGTTTTCCCAATTGTTTTTACTCTTCTTTATATTTATATTTCAACACTACTTTATAGTTTACTTGAATAATATGAATTTAGTGTAATGTTACTCTTACTTGAGTACAGTTCTTGGCTGCTCTACCTCCTCCGACTGCAGTTTGGATGTTCTACCACATGCCCAGTCCTCCAGCTAGGTGGTCTCTTGTGCTCGTGGTCTTATTGGATGATTGGGTTTATAATGCAGAGAACATGTGCACCTTCTGCAGTCTGTGACCTGACCTGCTCTGTGTGTGTTCTTCTCTCAGGTCTCTGACTCTGGCATCTACACCTGTGTGGCCACCAGCTCCAGTGGAGAGACGTCCTGGAGCGCCTTCCTTGAGGTCAAAGGTAAGAACGTGCCTGAATGGGTATGAGTACGGCTCAGGCTGAAAAGGATTCTAAAAGGATGAGAGCGTGTAATCCTTCATTTACCCAGGAGTGGTTCAGTGTGTGTGATCATCCAGAGAGCGCGTCCAGTGATGGAACTGAGAGGAGTTTTACAACGAAACTCCTGCCCCATGCTAGTATAGCATAGTAATAATATAGTATAGTATAGTATGTATTAATAGTATTGTAATAGTATTGTAATAGTATAGTGTAGTGTAGTATAGTGTAGTAATAGTAATGTATAGTGTAGTATAGTATAGTATTGTTATAGTATTGTTATAGTATAGTATAGTATTGTTATAGTATAATATAGTATAGTAATAGTATAGTAATAGTATAGTATAATATAGTATAGTAATAGTATAGTATAATATAGTATGTTATAGTATAGTAGTAGTATAGTATAGTATAGTATAGTATGGTAATAGTATAGTATAGTAATAGTATAGTATAGTATAGTATTGTTATAGTATAGTATAGTATAGTATTGTTATAGTATAGTAATAGTATAATATAGTATAGTATTGTTATAGTATAGTATAGTATTGTTATAGTATAGTATAGTATTGTTATAGTATAGTATTAGTATAGCATAGTATAGTATAGTATAGTATTGTTATAGTATAGTATAGTATAGTATTGTTATAGTATAGTATAGTAATAGTATAGTATATAATACCATCAGTGCTGAGATGACGAGCACTGACATTCACAGAATAAAGTGGCTGTGTTGTTATTAACAGACCCTGATGAGGCGGAGCAGCAGTGGTGTAGTAGGTAGAGAGCTCCTCCTCTGACCTAAAGGTTGTCCGTTCTAATTCCGCTTCTGCATAATAAAACATTAGTAGAGCGGTCAGATCCTCTGAGCCACAGGCTGGTGTTTGGTCCCAGCCTCAAATCAATCTTTTTGTTGTGTCCATGGGCAAGAACTTTCCCTGCCTCTCCCTCTGCATCTGCGTACACTAAAGAATGAGTGTAAGACTAAGTGATTCCATAATGTCACACTGAATTAAAGGTATAAAAGAGTTCTATAAATATGCCTATGCACCATTCTGACTATTTCCTGACATGTGTGTCCCTCAGAGTCTGCCGGGGCCGGGGTGGTGAAGAGCCCAGAGGAGCCGGACCTGCCCGGACCCCCGTCCAAACCTCAGGTCATTGATGTCACCAAGAACAGTGTGTCCCTGTCCTGGCAGGCAGGGACCTCCACCTCTGCACCTGTCTCCTCCTACGTCATTGAGGCTTTCAGGTACAAAGACAATCTTACTGGTAACTTTGCAGCATAATATTAGATAAGTAATAATGATGATAATAATGGTTGAATAATAATAATGTTAAATACTGAGCGACTAAATATGACAGGGACTTATGAAATAAAATGGTTTACCTTAAAACTACTCAGATTAAACTGACCTGGCACAGGTGTGATTTTACAGTATACTTGATAAAGATCACATAGATTTCACCTTAATTCTGCGATATCTGGACATCTGGTTTACTTTTCACCTTCTTATCACATCAAAGAAGGTCCTTGGAGATGTTTGTGTCAAAAAATCCTGTATCATAAAGCTCAATACCTTCAACATTTACTGATCCTGACTGTTTAAATGAGGTGAAACTGATAAAAGATGAATATACAGATGATGTGCCTCGTAGCAGCTAAATCACTCGTGTTAATGTTATAAACACCGGATAAACAGTGGTTTATCTTCGTTTGTGATTTTATTTTTCCACCATTAACATTTCTCAGCAAAAACAACAAGAACAGCGTAGAATCCTCAGTGTTGTTGACGGGAGGAGTTCATTCTCTGTGCATGTCGTGCTGTGGTGTTACAGTCAGTCGGTGAGTAACAGCTGGCAGACCGTAGCGGACCATGTGAGGAGCTCTCAGTTCACCGTGAGGGGGCTGCGTCCGAACACCATCTACCTGTTCATGGTGCGAGCGGTCAGCAGCCAGGGCGTGAGTGACCCCAGCCCCATGTCCGAGCCCGTCAGGACGCAAGGTGACGACTCTTCTAAAGCACATCCTGTATCTAATTCTGGCACATGTTTAACGACTGTGCTGATGTTAGCATGTTAGTTACTGTGATTGTAAACCTCTCTCTGGCCTCTGATGGAAGTGCATTGACATAGTTGATGTGATTATTTGAAATGCTCATATTACGAAGTGCAGGGACAGTTGAAATGGAGACTGCTCATACTGAAGTGTTCAGTTTGATACAGTCCAAAACTACAACTGTACTTTTTACAGTAACCCACGGCAACCAGTGCAAACAAGCAGAAGAGATGAAATAATATGACATTTATTAGTTTAGTCACTGTGAAGAATCTTCATATCTGAGACACATGCTACAAATAAGCAGCTGTGATTGGATCAGCCAAAGCTCTGGAGAAGGATCACTGCAGTGAACAGATGAATGTTGATGTCCTGTCTTGTGTGTGTGTTGCAGACATCAGCCCTCCATCTCAGGGTGTAGACCACAGGCACGTGCAGAAGGAGCTGGGCGAGGTCCTGGTGAAGCTCCATAACCCTGTGGTCCTCAGCTCCACCTCTATCCAGGCCACGTGGACCGTAAGTCTTTGTGGCTACGTTTTACATCCACAGAAATCCCAGTGTGCTAAACAACTGAATTCAACTCGTGCTTTCCCCTACACCTCCGGTCAGACCACCCCCGTCACAATCTACAGCAGCTCAAAGAGGCCAGTACGTGGGAATCATAGACTGTGGATAGCAATGAGCTTCATTTGACTTACTCCACTTCTTTATATAGAGGTGTGAACAGGGGCTTTTAGATGTTCCGTTATGTCTAGTCATTTAGAATTAGCGCTGAAGCTTTGCAGCTATAATTGCTCATTAAAAACACCTCGATAAACCCGTCTAAGATCAGAGAGTGCTCTCATTTAACCTGGTGTTTAGAAGCTGAGATGACTCTGCACTGCAATGTTCTCCGATCTAACCAAGATTTGAAACCTTCTATCAGGTTCTTCATCTTGTTTTCAGATTTATGATCTACTTACAAGTTCTGAATTGGTTGTATAATCTTATATATGTCAGATATGTTTCTTCTGACTCAACTAGTCAGAAAATCTTAAATTTAACCTTAAATGTCTAAAAAAAAAGCTACAATCCATTTACCAGAGTTTTCCCTGCAACACTTCACTTGTTTTAGATTCAGTGATACAGATTTGCTTGATACTTGAGTGTGTTTATCTCAGACTCAGCATCTATAAACTTATCCAGCTCTGAACACTCACAGAGACGCTTCATTCTAGTCTGGAGGAGTTTATTTTAAAATATCTTGTCGAGTAAAATGATCTTGCTGCATGGACAGATCGTTTCACTACTTTTAAATCATGTTCTGATAGATTTAAGTGTTTATATCTTACATTTTGGTCAAGCTTAGTTGCAGTGTGGTGATGTGTGACTCTTGTTTTCCTTGAGTGTTTCCTCAAACTCCACTGAACCTCACATCTTCAGTAGTTTTAACCAAAACCTACCCACTCAAGGGAGGACCAAAAAGTGGATTATATTGTCTCTAAATTAAGCAAATATTAGAACTGTAGAGGACTTGCATACCACTAGAAAAATCTGGCTTGTTACACCAGTACGACATGTACCTCAGTTTGAGAAACACTGGTATTGTATATTGCATTAGGCAGTGAATGGTCTGCACCACACACAGATTTACTATCGACATTCTGAGATGCTTCATTCACGTCTAGAGGTCGTTTATTCGAGGAGAACTTGTCCAGTAAAATGATCTTGCTGCCTGGACAGATCATTTCACTCCTACTAGTCATTTTCTGATAGATTTGAGTGTTTATATCCTATAGTTTTAGCTGTTTTGTAGTGCAAGAACATGAAAAACTTGCCTGAATAATCCAGCAATCTTATGTTTTCTGTAAGATTTTGTACAAGGCTCCGCCCACAAGCCTACATCGCCCACGCTCCCACGCAACAACTTGACATAAATATACAAAAACATGATACAAAACTGGACATAACAAATTCCAAAACCAGATGCAATGTGCGGTAGTTTCACGAGCAGGACGTGCACTGATTGTGTTTTGCGACTGCGCTCTGAAGGGGCAGTGACTTAGCACGGAGAGCAAAGGGGGTGGGGGAGCATTCAAAACGAAAATTAAACTCAGAAAACATGTTAGACTTAGACAAACTTGATTGATTTACAAGAAATTTATCTGGACACAGCAGCTCACACATCACAATATAATGTACTAACAAACAGTACAAAATATATAAGTAATAATAAGGAACAAAAAACAGTCAAAATAAGGGTGAGTTGTAGGGAGTATTATCTAAATGAGTACAATGTTTTCAGAGAATATAACATTTTTGATAACGATAAAAGATGAATAAAACACGGACGTCTAATACATCTAAATATGTATTAGCAGTTAACACCTCCGCTTGAATTTCTCAGGTTTGTTTATTGCTCACAATAAAAATAATTCATCATTTTTGTCAGATTTTATAATGCTTTCCATAACTGTTATTTATGGTCGTCACTATATTTTCATAACACAACACGCGCACTATGCAAATGATTCTTATTACTACATTAATATAACATGTTCACACACGCCGACAGCTCGTATCGTTTAGAATCACGGCCACGTTCGCACGCCGACATTTGCCAAACACAAAATGACGCATATATTTTCGGCGTGTTTTCATGTAAATATCATCGGGCCGTACTGTATATTTAAAGTGCAACACGTGTGATTCGCTGACAGTGGCTAATGTTGCGCGTTCTGACCAATCAGCGTCACGTCGACATGTTTACCGACCCGGCGACCTGCCTAATGTGTCGCTTTACGATCGTGACGTCCAATCAGGGCTGAGCGTAATGAATGAGGAGACTTTAGCGAACGGGAGGAGAGGAGGAGAGATGGATGAGAGGAAGGGGAGGCGGACGGAGAGTAGGACTGGAAGATGAGAAGGGTCGAGGAGGAGAGAAGGATGATTGGAGGGGATATGGAGGAGAGGGAGAAGAGGAGGAGAGGTGGAGGAGTGAGGAAGGGGAGAAGGAGGAGGGATGAAGAAAGGAGATGGGCATTGCGAGGAGAGAAGGAGGAGAGAAGGGGGAGGAGGATGGGAGGAGGAGGAATGTAGAGGAGGAGAGATGGATGAGTGGAGGAGAAGGAGAGGGAGGGAGATGGATTAGAGGAGTAAAAGGGAGAGAAGGAGGAGAGGAGGGGGAGGAGGATGAGGAACGTAGAGGATGGTAGAGGAGAGAAGGAAGCAGAGAGGTAGGAGAGGAAGGGATATGGATTCGAGGAGTGGAAAGGAGAAAAAAGGGAGGATAAATGAGAGGAGGGGGTGAAGATGGAAGGAGAGTAGGATGAGGAGGTTATAGAAGGAGAGAAGCTTGAGGAGAGAAGAAAGTGATACGAGGGGTGGAGAATGAGGAAAGAAGGGTGAGAGATGGAGGAGAAGACAAGGACGAGATGGGTGAGAGATGGAGGAGAAGATGGGGACAAGATGGAGGAGAAGATGGGGACGAGATGGAGGAGAAGATGAGGACGAGATGGAGGAGAAGATGAGGAGGAGATGGAGGAGAAGATGAGGACGAGATGGAGGAGAAGATGAGGACGAGATGGGTGAAAGATGGAGAAGAAGATGGGGACAAGATGGAGGAGAAGATGGGGACGAGATGGAGGAGAAGATGGGACGAGATGGAGGAGAAGATGAGGACGAGATGGAGGAGAAGATGAGGACGAGATGGGTGAAAGATGGAGAAGAAGATGGGGACGAGATGGAGGAGAAGATGAGGACGAAATGGAGGAGAAGATGGGGATGAGATGGAGGAGAAGATGAGGACGAGATGGGTGAGAGATGCAGGAGAAGATGGGGACAAGATGGAGGAGAAGATGAGGACGAGATGGAGGAGAAGATGAGGACGAGATGGAGGAGAAGATGAGGTTGAGATGGAGGAGAAGATGAGGACGAGATGGAGGAGAAGATGAGGATGAGATGGAGGAGAAGATGGGGACGAGATGGAGGAGAAGATGGGGACGAGATGGAGGAGAAGATGGGGACGAGATGGAGGAGAAGATGAGGACGAGATGGAGGAGAAGATGAGGACGAGATGGAGGAGAAGATGGGGACGAGATGGAGGAGAAGATGAGGTCGAGATGGAGGAGAAGATGGGGACGAGATGGAGACGAGATTGAGGAGACTAGATGGAGGAGAGGATGGGGACGAGATGGAGGAGAAGATGGGGACGAGATGGAGGAGAAGATGAGGACGAGATGGAGGAGAAGATGGGGACGAGATGGAGGAGAAGATGAGGACGAGATGGAGGAGAAGATGGGGACGAGATGGAGGAGAAGATGAGGACGAGATGGAGGAGAAGATGAGGACGAGATGGAGGAGAAGATGGGGACGAGATGGGTGAGAGATGGAGGAGAAGATGAGGATGAGATGGAGGAGAAGATGAGGACGAGATGGGTGAGAAGATGGGGATGAGATGGAGGAGAAGATGGGGACGAGATGGAGGAGAAGATGAGGATGAGATGGAGGAGAAGATGAGGATGAGATGGGTGAGAAGATGGGGACAAGATGGGTGAGAGATGGAGGAGAAGACGGGGAGGTGGGTGAGAGGTTTTAAGCTGAGTGTGAGGACAGGGCATCCATCTTTGTGAGTGACTCTTGGGTCCAGCTCGAGTGTGTGAAAACTCTTAACAGTTTTAGTGTTCATACTGTACTCAGCGCCGTGTTAACAAGCCATCAGCCTGATGTATGCTCCTCCTGGAACGGCCTCCACGCACCATAAATAAAACCCAACTGGAATAAAGATCAACTCTACTTTAATAACGAGAAAAGCGAGTCCAAGTATGAGCCTGCCAAACGCACGTCTACGCTAAGTTATTGTACAAGAGTAAACCTGGAGGAGTGCTCATCTTAATCATAGACTGTAAATATATAAACGGACACAGCTAACCCGCTCACCGCTGCCAAACAGGAAGTGTGCATGGGCGCGAAGTTGTTCCATTCGTGGTTACAACTTCCATGACTTTGGAAACACGGTGGTCCCTTTCTCTGTAACTGCTGCTGTGGCCTCGTCATTTTGGTCTTCAAATGTTCCTGTTAACCCGCTCTACATGATCCTGGGCTTTTTATTCCACTATTTTGTCCATAAATCAATATGTGGACATTAATAATTGACCAAGTTAGAGTTGTTTGGTGATGATGACATTTCCAGGTCCAACCAGAAACTTCACAGCTGATTTCTAGCTTTGTTTTTGTTCTTTATTCATCAAACAAGAGACAGTTAACTTCCAAAACCATATCTTTAACTCTGTCAGTTGTGGAGACCTAGTTTAGACCAAGTTTATACCTATGGAACAGTCCTTGCTGTTACTCGGAAACCCAAATATTCCCTTAGGTCCATCCATCAAAAGCAAAGCAAAGCTCTCTTTCCTTAGGTGATAAATGAAATGTTTGTAGCCCGTTTCCTGTTCTCTGTGTCCCTTTTGCAGCTTGACATCCGTCTTGTGTCCCACCTCCTTCCCCATGTCACGGCTTCATACTGATAATGCATCGGGGACATGGAGGTGCCCTTAAAGAAACCATAATGGGAGAGCTTGAGTGCTTAAGTGTGCCTGTGCTCGGGGTTAGCACCGTGAGCTAATGCAGTGGCCTCATTGAGCTGAGTGTGTCTAAGCTAGTGATAAAACACACATTAAACTCAGTACTGCCCCCCGTAGAGTCATCAGGGTATATTACTGTGTGAGGAGTGGGGCGGGTGGTGGCGGTGGGGAGGCGGTGGGGAGTTTGATGGACAGCAATAAAAAGATGCCTGGGTCTTCCATTTAAGAAGCAAACTGTACAGAAGTAACATGCAAAACACACTTTTTATTCATGCTCTACTTGCTTTTTTACTGCTCTAACGTCATGCTAACATCTACTCGCAGGCTCGCATCTACACAAACCTGACTCTCACTTGTTTCCTTGGAAATGTTCATGTGGCTATAATCTTCCGCACTAACCTATTGCTTAAAACATCTCTATTCTATATCCAGAATGTTCTGAATGTTATGTCTTTAATTTCCTGTATCATGCAGATCTTCAGACCTTCCAACAGAAAAGTTCCATAGCGCCCCCCGACTTATCATCCACGAGTCTTCCCTCTCTGAAAGTGCTCTTCTGTACCTCCTCTGCTCAGGTGGACCATCAGTCTCAGTTCATCCAGGGGTACCGGGTGCTGTACCGGCAGGTGTCGGGGCTGCCGGCCCCGGGGCCCTGGCAGACTGTGGAGGTGAAGGTGTCCTCAGAGCGCAGCGTGGTGCTCACAGGGCTCAAGAAGGGCATCGCCTACGAGATCAAGGCCCGGCCGTACTTCAACGAGTTCCAGGGCATGGACAGTGAAGCCCGGACTGCACGCACCACAGAGGACGGTAAGGAGCAAATACTACTACTACTGCTACTACTACTGCTACTACTGCTACTACTACTACTGCTACTACTGCTACTACTGCTACTACTACTACTACTACTGCTACTACTGCTACTACTACTACTACTACTACTACTACTACTACTACTACTACTGCTACTACTGCTACTACTACTACTACTGCTACTACTGCTACTACTACTGCTACTACTGCTACTACTACTGCTACTACTGCTACCACTACTACTACCACTACCATCATCACCAATACCGCCACCACCGCTACCACTGCCACTACTACCACTACCGCCATTACCGCTACCACCGCTACCACTGCCACATCATCACTACCACTACCACCGCTATTACCGCTACCACTGCCAATACTATCACCACTACCACTACTACCACTACCACTACCACTACCACCGCTATTACCGCTACCACTGCCACTACTACTACACCAATACCATCCACTACTACCACTACCACCACCGCTACCACCGCTACCATCACTACCACCGCCACCACTGCTACCACCGCTACCACCACCGCCACTACCACCGCCACCACTGCCACTACCGCTACTACCAACTACCACCGCCACTACCACCACTACCACTACCGCTACCACTGCTTACCACTGCTACTACTACTACTACTACTACTACTACTACTACTGCTACTACTGCTACTACTGCTACTACTACTACTACTACTGCTACTACTACTACTACTACTGCTACTACTGCTACTACTGCTACTACTACTACTACTACTACTACTACTACTGCTACTACTGCTGCTACTACTACTACTACTACTACTACTACTGCTACTACTACTACAACTACTACAATTACTGCTACTACAAATACTGCTACTACAACTACTACTACAACTACTGCTACTACAACTACTGCTACTGCTATTACAACTACTGCTACTACAACTACTACAACTACAACTGCTACTACATCTACTACAACTACTACAACTACTGCTACTACTACTACAACTACTACTACCGCTACTGCTACTACAACTACTACTACAACTACTGCTACTACAACTACTACTACAAGTACTACTACAACTACTGCTACTGCTATTACAGTTACTATTACTGCTACTACAATTGCTACTATTTCTACTGCTACTGCTTCTATTACTTTGACTACTGGTATTAGTACCATTAGCCACTGTTACTACTACTGTTTCTGGAAATGTTGCCACAAAGACGGTTGGATTTCTAGTCATTCTTATCCAGGTTAAAGTGCATATGAGTTTTTATGTTTTTCTAATTCTGACTTGGTTTGGTGGAGAGTACCTGTGGTCAATACTTGTCAGGAAATTACACACACAAAACAGTGTTGTGAGAATGACAGTGTTAAACTGAGATGACTACGTCTCAGCCCTGCGGAGAATACAACCTGCTACTGACTGAGCATTAACACCAGGAATCAAAACTTAAGTTTTTACGTGCACGGGGAGACAAGTGGCGCTTCTGACAGCTCGTCCCACTGGGTGCCCAACTTCGGAACCTTCCTCAGTCTCTTCCGTCCACCAGTTGTCTCTCCGTTCATTTTATTAAGTTCAGCATGAGCGGCTCCCTACCACACAGGGCAGGGCATCCCCATTTAAACAGTGTAATACAGTTTCTGCACATAAGCAAAACAATAGATAAACTTCGTGAGACTGACCGTGTGTCTGTCCGATACTGCAGGAGGGGATGCGATACAGCGGCAGCTGTCTCCACCTCCCCCTCCGCAGCCAGGCAGCCAAGGCCGAAAACTTTCCATGAGCTTTACTCACGTGAAATATTGTACATGATTATTCTTCAGCACAAAAATGGTGGTTTCTTGTACTACATAATACTAAACTGCATGTATTTACAATTTGACAACAAACTTCTTTACAATAGCTTTCACAATCATAGTTTTACATCATTTTTATCAAGAAAATTAGAAAAATACTAGTAGCGCCTAGTTCTAGCACCTAATATCTATGTCAAAATCCAATGTCAATTTGGCATACAAGGAACACACTTTTCTCACAGTTTAAAAAAAAATGTTGCTAATAATTACCACTGTGTGAATTAGACAAGGCGATTTTATTTTAAATTAACAATGAGTTCTGAGAATGTTTCAGGGAGTCATTTGGACAAACTGGAGGAACTGGATTGAGATTCTACTTTTTTATACTGCGCTATTTCCCAATGTTTTTCTCTGATTCACTGATCCAGCTTTTCATTTCCGATACAGATACTTTGATTTGAAGTATCTGCTGACACCCGATATTAACCAATGCCAGTGTAGGGATGGAAAATGGTGCTTATTTCCTTATAAACTCTGTTAAGTTATTACACAAGAGCTTTAAGTGTGTTATTTATCTTTCAACTCACGACTGACCAGCTTGGTGTGAGGAAAAGTTCAAACTTTCTGCACTGCAATAAAGCCTGACCAAAATTTTAAATATAAACACTTGAATCTATCAGAAAATTATTTAAAAGTCGTGAAATGATCTGTCCATGCAGCAAGATCATTTTACTGCTACTACTACTACTACTACTGCTACTACTACTGCTACTACTACTACTACTGCTACTACTACTACTACTACTACTGCTACTACTGCTACTACTACTACTACTACTACTACTACTACTACTACTACTGCTACTACTGCTACTACTACTACTACTGCTACTACTGCTACTACTACTACTACTACTACTACTACTACTACTACTACTACTGCTACTACTGCTACTACTGCTACTTCTGCTACTACTGCTACTACTACTACTACTGCTACTACTACTACTACTACTACTGCTACTACTGCTACTACTACTACTACTGCTATTACTGCTACTACTGCTACTACTGCTACTTCTGCTACTACTACTGCTACTACTACTACTACTGCTACTACTGCTACTACCACTACCACCACTACCATCATCACTACCACTGCCACTACCACTACCATCACTACTACCACTGCTACCACCACTACCACCACTACTACCACTGCCATTACTGCTACCACCACTATTACCGCTACCACTACTACTACTACCACTACCACTGCCACTACCACTACTACCATCATCATCACTACCACTATCACCACTACCACTACTGCTACTACTACTACTACTACTACTACTGCTACTACTACTACTACTACTACTACTACTACTACTACTACTACTACTACTACTACTACTACTACTACTACTACTGCTACTACTACTACTGCTACTACTACTACTACTACTACTACTGCTACTACTACTACAACTACTGCTACTACAACTATTGCTACTACAACTACTGCTACTGCTATTACAACTACTGCTACTACAAATACTGCTACTACAACTACAACTACTACTACTGCTACTGCTACGACAACTACTACTTCAACTACTGCTACTACAACTATTGCTACTACAACTACTGCTACTGCTATTACAACTACTGCTACTACAACTACTACAACTACAACTGCTACTACATCTACTACTAGAACTGCTGCTACTACAAATACTACAACTACTGCTACAACTACTGCTACTGCTATTACAGTTACTATTACTGCTACTACAATTGCTACTATTTCTACTGCTACTGCTTCTATTACTTTGACTACTGGTATTAGTACCATTAGCCACTGTTACTACTGCTGTTTCTGGAAATGTTGCCACAAAGACGGTTGGATTTCTAGTCATTCTTATCCAGGTTAAAGTGCATATGAGTTTTTATGTTTTTCTAAGTCTGACTTGGTTTGGTGGAGAGTACCTGTGGTCAATACTTGTCAGGAAATTACACACACAAAACAGTGTTGTGAGAATGACAGTGTTAAACTGAGATGACTACGTCTCAGCCCTGCGGAGAATACAACCTGCTACTGACTGAGCATTAACACCAGGAATCAAAGACACAACTCAACTTAAGTTTTTATGTGCACGGGGAGACAAGTGGCGCTTCTGACAGCTCGTCCCACTGGGTGCCCAACTTCAGAACCTTCCTCAGTCTCTTCCGTCCACCAGTTGTCTCTCCGTTCATTTTATTAAGTTCAGCATGAGCGGCTCCCTACCACGCAGGGCAGGGCGTACCCATTTAAACAGTGTAATACAGTTTCTGCACATAAGCAAAACAATAGATAAACTTCGTGAGACTGACCGTGTGTCTGTCCGATACTGCAGGAGGGGATGCGATACAGCGGCAGCTGTCCCCACCTCCCCCTCCACAGCCAGGCAGCCAAGGCCGAAAACTTTCCATGAGCTTTACTCACGTGAAATATTGTACATGATTATTCTTCAGCACAAAAATGGTGGTTTCTTGTACTACATAATACTAAACTGCATGTATTTACAATTTGACAACAAACTTCTTTACAAAAACTTTCACAATACTGATCCTAGTTTTACATCATTTTTATCAAGAAAATTAGAAAAATACTAGTAGCGCCTAGTTCTAGCACCTAATATCTATGTCAAAATCCAATGTCAATTTGGCATACAAGGAACACACTTTTCTCACAGTTAAAAAAAAAAAAATGTTGCTAATAATTACCACTGTGTGAATTAGACAAGGCAATTTTATTTTAAATTAACAGTGAGTTCTGAGAACGTTTCAGGGAGTCATTTGGACAAACTGGAGGAACTGGACTGAGATTCTACTTTTTTATACTGCGCTATTTCCCAATGTTTTTCTCTGATTCACTGATCCAGCTTTTCATTTCCGATACAGATACTTTGATTTGAAGTATCTGCTGACACCCGATATTAACCAATGCCAGTGTAGGGATGGAAAATGGTGCTTATTTCCTTATAAACTCTGTTAAGTTATTACACAAGAGCTTTAAGTGTGTTATTTATCTTTCAACTCACGACTGACCAGCTTGGTGTGAGGAAAAGTTCAAACTTTCTGCACTGCAATAAAGCCTGACCAAAATTTTTTAATATAAACACTTGAATCCATCAGAAAATTCTTTAAAAGTCGTGAAATGATCTGTCCATGCAGCAAGATCATTTTACTTGACAAGTTCTTCACATAAACAACCTCTAGACTAGAATGAAGCGTCTCAGAACGAGTAAGTAGATCATAAATCTGAAAACAACATGAATAACCTGATATAAGTTTTGAAATCTTGGCCAGATCAGAGAAATGTGCGATGTGAGACATTGTAGTCCAGCCATACTGCAAAAAAAAACAAACAAAACAAATCTAGTCAAGATAAAATGACTTGGATTAAGAAAGTTTTACCATGATTTGAGTCAATTTCACTTGACAAGTAAAATCATCTGCCAGTGAAATAAGATTCTTGTACTTAAAATATGAAAATACATCTTGCTACACTTAAAATAAGAAAAACAACAAGGTTTTGCACTTAAAATAAGGAATTAAATAAAATATTATTTGAATTAAGAAAAAAAAAACACTTATTCCTCTGGCAGATAATTCTACTATTAGATTAATCTACTCAAGTAAAGTAAAATAAAATAAAAAAAATAATTAAAGTTCTGAAAATGTTCAGAAACAAAATTGAATAATTTAATCTAATTGGCAATAAAAATATACTTTATTAACAATATCTCTCAATAGATAAAACTATAATATACAAATAAATGTAAAAAAAAAAACAAAAAAACACTCTAAAACCCTGTCCAGGGGTTAAAATATTTACTATTTACAAAGTTGAAATTAATTATTCGATTCAATAGTTTTTGACTATGTCCGCATTTTCAAAGTCATTGTTCAGTTTCTTCATGGTAAAGTAAAATGTTCTTAATTTAAGTCATTTTAACTCAGCTACAGATTGTTTTTTTTTCCCAGTGTAGTAAATGGTCTTATTATGGAACAAATATTCAATCCAGTGTATTTTTTTTTGTATTGCTGCTGATATTTGATACCTGTATCTAGGGCTGGGCGATATGGACCAAAAAATATATCTCGATATTTTTTAAATATCGAGATATCGCCCACCCCTACCTGTATCTGTGCATCCCTAGATACAGTCGTTCTGTCCTGTTTTTCTCCGTTCTCACGTGCAGTATGATGTGTAGAGCTGGTGTAGTGCACAGGACTGTATGTACAAGTCCTCCTCATATATAGTGCACAGGACTGTATGTACAAGTCCTCCTCAGTGCTGACCAGTGTCCAGTCTCACACATGGACTTGCCGCTGCTGTGAGACTGTCTGTGTGAGGTGTGAGGAGATGTGTGAAGGAGATCAGTGAGAGCGTCTGTGTCTGCTCAAAACTACACCGTTCTGTACTGCCAACTTCACAACTGGATCTGATGAGACGTGTCAAATATTATATAGACTCTTCAGAGCAACCAAGTTTCATGTACCGAAGCAGTTACATTAACAACAATCGAAAGCCTGAAGTGCCCCGCTGTAGATTTGCGAAGCTTCCAGTTCATGGTTTTCTGTGGCAAAATGTCTGGCGTATTCTCCAGCAGCTTCATAAATCTGCCCCATCACCAAATCTACCACCAACAAGGTCCACAAAAGAGAAACATCCTTCATGAAGAATTTATCCACAACGATCAAGGGAAGAAAGACGAAAACTTAATGGAAACAACGACGAGCATCAGTCCTAGAGATGTCAAGCATTCGAACTGCTCAAGTCTTCTGTCCATGCTAATATCCACATGAAAATTGATTTTTAATTGTAATTGTAGAGTCAGTCTGAGTGAACAAGTTCCTTCTGTTTCCTCCAGGACCATATCGTTAGTGTTGCTCAGTCGTTCACTGATGCTCGTCGTTGTTTCCTTTTAGCTTTCGTCTTTCTTCCCTTGATCGTTGTGGATAAATTCTTCATGAAGAATGTTTCTCTTTTGTGGACCTTGTTGGTGGTAGATTTGGTGATGGGGCAGATTGTTGAAGCTGCTGGAGAATACACAACACATTTGCACAAACATTTTGCCACAGAAAACCATTCTTTCTTCATTGTTTATTTGATAGGGACAGATACAACAAACATAGATTAACATCTGATGCAGGTACCACAGTGTTTTAGCCAAAGGCTAATTCGCAACACCAGTCCCTGGGAGGGCTTTTTAACAGATTTCAGTAAGTAAAAAAAAAATTAAAATGTATTCATAATGGTTTATCAATACTGAGAATAGAAGAATTTCATTAACCGAGAAGTTCTGCAAAGCTACAGCGGGACACTTCCGGCCGTTGTGAAAAAGGTCTAAACACAACATATCGGATCATTACAATACATGGGGAAAATCAAGAAAGTGTGGAGCATAATGAATGGGTAAACTTTAAAGTATATGATATGATGTGTGATTTGTAAAAGGTAAAAAGAGGAGGAGGCGGAGAGGTTAAGGAGGGCTGAGGGTTTTACTGCTGCTTGGTTGGAGCCAGCACAACTATCATGCCACCACAGTACTTTTACTCTAAAAGGAAGTACACATTTATGGAGTTAAGAATACTATAATCCTCTCATGGCTTTATTAATGTGGTCTAACTAAGACTAATACAGCACAACGATGGGACTCCAGATCTAAACCTGGACCAGACCAGAACCAAACCATAAGGATTTCATTAGGACTTAGCTGGGCTCAAACAGCACCAAAGCAACGAGGACGCTAAGATCCTTCTACTGATATATTGTGGTTGAAAAGCGCAAAAACAAAAATACAGTAAAGTGGAATTTTGACTCACACTCGCAGGTGGCAGCCGCTCGCCGGTAGAAACATTTGTCCACTAACCCAGAGATATTTTCCACCCAAACCCACTTTACGTCTTGTGTGGTTTGTGAGAATAGTGCAGAGTGGACGGCGGACCGGAGAGAAGTGTGTGGGCTCAGACACTAAACATCACACATACAGGAGAGAGTGTGACAAAGCTGCACTATGTATGTCCTGTTACTGAGAGAGGAGAGGAGAGGAGGAGGAGGAGGAGGAAGAGGAGAGGGGAAGTGACAGGAGGAAAGGGGCAAGGGAGGAAGAGGGGAAGAGAGAAGGAGAGGAGTGAGGAGGAGGGGAGTGTCCAGACAAGACCAGACACAAGCTCCTTCTGAGATAACAAGACACATTCAGGAGAAACAAACTTTCATATCCACTTCTATATAGTTTCAACACTTATATTCTAGTGAAAGGCGAGCCTGTGGACACTGAAGTTCAGTTTCTTTACTTATACTGAACTTCACTTCTGAAAAATGGCGGCTGTCTTCATTCTACAAGCAGAGCAGAGCACGGCTTAATGTTCTAAATGTATATTTAAAGGAACCATATGTAGGATTTTGAGTTTACATTTCATAAGTATTATTTTATGTGGCGTTTTTCACAGACATATGTCACACAGACGCTTTTTATTTTATTATTGGACCTTTATTTAACCAGGTAAAGACCCATAGAGCTCCATTTACAAGGGTGACGGGGCCAAGTGGTCAGCAGCACACGCCACGAGCAGAAAACAACGATCGATTCAGATACTTCAATTATAAAAGTGCAATGAATGTAGAAAATATTTCGAAAGTGCAGTAGCTATAACAGTCTAAGAAGATAAAGTGCTTTATAGAGCATTATTTATTCACTCCATACCTGTTGGTGGTGGGAAACTACTGTAGCACCACTCTGCACCATCGGCCCCCCGGCCACCACCCACACTCAGGCTCGCTAGGCAGTCTCAGTGGTCTTCTATCCAAGTAAATGGTCATTTTTATACACTTACCATACAAAACTTTATTTATACAGCACTTTAAAAACGTCACAGCCAACCAAAGTGCTGCACACAAACAGAAAAGTCCAGGACAGCACAACACAATATACAATATACAAAATCCTCCTGAGACCCAAAGAAAAAAAGTGTATTATAATATATATTTTTTGTGATTTTCTATCTATTTGGAGTTAAATAAATGAATGAATGATTTTGTTCATTTTATTTTTATTCCTAATTTTGTAACATCTCCTCTCTAATGGACGCCGGGGACATTTTGGTGTTAAATCCATGTGAAGTTAACAACCTAAAAAACAACTTTTTTGAGGACAAGCTTCTACAGTCACTTCAAAAACTTTTTACACTCCTTTTTAATTTATTTTTTTTAATCATAGTGCAGCCACAAACTAACTCCTATTGAGTTTTTTTTTTATTTTTTATCCTGGACATGATAGTACCTATAATCCCCCAGCCCTATTTAGGCAGAGGAACCTAGACACCAATAAGTGTCTATCTCAAAACACTTAAAAGATCGACTGGTTAATGTCCACTATAAAGCACACAAATGAATGGGTCTCAGGAGGATATAAACACAACACAACTACTAAAAAACATACAAACAATAAGACACTTAACAACAAGAAATGTACATCTCATCTGTTAAACGCCAGTGAAAAAAGGTGCATTTTTAGGAGTGATTTAAAACAGGTACAGACTCCACCTCTACTCAGAAAACACACAGTCCCCACTTCGAGGCACTCAGAGTCAAAGCGCTTTACAAGAAAGAACCACTCACCCAGTCACACTCATACACCAGTGTACACAGACTGCCTTGCCCATGGACACAACGGCAGAAGGATTCAAACCGTCAGCCTTCAGCTCAGTGGACAATCATGAACCATCTCTCCTTCTTTCACATGGGCTGAGGTCTGTCCGTAACACTGAGAAAACGCCAAACCCGGATGTGTCTATCTGCAGGTGACGGCTCCGGGGACTCAGGCTCAGATGTGACTGGAGCACGTTTTTTTTAATTTTTTTTTAAATTTGAGAGATTGATATGAGTGCATGGCAGCTGTGAAAAGTAATTGCATTCCCCACTTTGTACTTGAGCGTAAGAGCAGGTCAGATCTGAACAGACGGGCCTGGGTCCTGCAGCGCTCTCTGCTCTGGGACCTGTGCTGTAATCTAAAGGGGAGGTTTTAATCACTCCAGTCCGGACCATCACTCTCTGTGTCCTGCCCTGATCTCCCCTGGTCCCCGAGGGTCCTGGGGCTGTGTGTGTGTGTGTGTGTGTGTGACAGACCTGTATAAGTGCTGAGCGGGGACCAGAGTGGAGGCTGTTATCCCGAAAACCTCTAAGTCCAGCTCAGTGATGATGCTGATGTTGGTCCAGATCCTTTAGTCCTGCAGAAGCAACTTCCTCTTTACATGTTTGGTACCAAGTTCAAATTTGTTTTCCAGTTGGCGAAGTTTTTTCCAAATTTTGCGCTGAAGTCTCCACAGTCTTGGGTGAATGTGTGGAGCACAAAACGACTTCTCTTTGGGAGTGAACGACTCAACCTGAAAACAGAACATAAATTAAACATTAAATAGAAAATCTTGATCTGTTTCTGTACCGTCAGGCCAAAATTGGGAAATTATACCACATTTTTGGGACACCCTGTAGACCAGGGGTGTCAAACTCATTTTGGTCCAGGGGTCGTATGCAGCCTACTTTGATCCCAAAAGGGCCGGATCAGAAAACTCAGTTCTCTCTTCAAGTTATTGTATTTTTCTCCGTGTCTCGTAGTGGTGTTTAAGATTATATTCCTCGAGCAACGCCACTTGTTCCAAACACACTGAGCACAGATTTCCCATTCACCTCTGTCAACAAATAAGAATTAGACTATTTTTCTTGGGAAATCCTGAACTCAGCATCTGCTTTTCTCATTTTTTGACATTTTGCTGATGAGGGTCACGGTCGACAGTCAAAACGATCGTCCTTTAAGAGCGTTTGGAAAGAGGAAAGTCTTCATTTGTGCTGCTCTGGTGGGAGTCGCAACGTACAGAAACACCGGAGACGCTGCTATGCTAAACGGTGCAGAAAATTAACAGAAAAATCAGAAAATTTTAAGTATTTTAATAGAAAATGGCCGCATGTTTGACACATGTGCTGTAGACTATTCTTTTCTCATATTTTTTCTATATATTCCAAATATATGTGTAAATTACGTTTGTGTGTGTGTGTGTGTGTGTGTGTGTGTGTGTGTGTGAACCTGTGTCTCCCTCAGCTGCAGACATTCTGAATTGGTTGTATCATCTTATATATTGTCACAGATATTTCTTCCAACTAGTCAACTAGTTAGAAAATCTTAAATTTAGGCAATAAATGTTTAAAAGAAGCTTCAATCCATTCACCAGAGTTTTCCCTGCAACACTTCACTTGATTTTAGATTCACTGATACAGATTTGTTTGATACTCGTGTATGTTTATCTAAAACTTTGCATCCTTAAACTTATTTCCCGCCCATGAACACTCACAGAGACGCTTCATTCTCGTCTAGAGGAGTTTATTTGAAGAGAACTCGTCCAGTAAAATGATCTTGCTGCCTGGACAGATCATTTCACTACTTTTAAGTCATTTTCTTAAGTGTTTAGATCTTACATTTTGGCCAAGCTTTCTTGCAGTGTGACCATGTGCAATACCGAGGTACGTTAAAATGACTTAAATTAAGAACTTTTTATTTTATTTGTGTAGATTCAACTTGGCAAGTGTAATTATCTACCATACGAGAATACGGAATACGAGTGTTTTTCTTAATTCAAGCAACGTTCGATTTTGTTTCTTAAGTACAAAAAGTTGTTGTTTTTCTGATTCCAAGTGTAGCAGGATGTATTTTCATTTTTTAAGAACAAAAAGTCCTGTTACGCTGGTCGATAACTTTACTTGTTAAGTGACATCTACTCAAATCACGATAAAACTTTCTTCATTCAAGCCATCTTAACTTGGCTGGATTTGGGCTTTTGTCGCACATTCAGACCCGAGAGTCCATTTTGGGGCAAGTGAAAAAAAGCGATTTCACAGCTCAGCAAACTGGTTTATTTTATGAAGTGGTTTTCGATGAATGTTGCAATTTAAAGTGTCCAAATGACAACATAATGATCCAGGGGTTTCATCTACAGCAGACACAAGCACAATCGGTCTGAATGAGTGATGGTTTTGACGGTCCTTCTCTCTTAAGAGCGGATCATGTCGTCCACAGCCGCTCCTCCTCCTCCTCCTCGTGCTCCCGACTCGACTGATGCTCGTTCGTCTGCGCTGTGAAAATGACACATCCGCACGTTTACATGTCCCATTTGTTTTGGAGGGACTGTAACCGCACACTGGGCCGGCCCATCACTCAGAGCGGCTCCAGGACTCGGGGTCACATTGGCCCCTGTCATACATCACCCCGCTAATGGCTCTATTAGCGCGCGCTCCCCGGGCCGCTAATGAAAAACGCCTATTGTTTAGCGCAAATATGCATGCTAATCAGCGAGCTAAATCATTCATAGCATTAACTTTGAACGACATTGCCTTTTCGCCTGCTCGCCGCCGTGGCTGGATTTGGATGTAATTGAACACCAGTGAGAATAACAGTCTGTACGTAACATCAGATTTGTAATTCGACATTTTGTACGATTAGTTTTACATAAACAAGAAATAATGTTTTATTTATATCAAACAATTACAAACCTGTATTTAAAAGTGTGATCTCCAAACCATCATAAACATACTGGGATTTGTGTTTCGTTTCATTCACACTTGTTTAACAAACAAACCTGCAGATTTAGGCTGAGCTCTTCTCTCAAACAGAAAACACTCTGTTCCACCTTGTGATGTCATGGACAATACAGGAAGTGTTCCACTGTGTTTTTAAATATAGACCATCAATATCATAATTTCGATAATTTCAGCCCTGGAGTGGCCAATCTCTATTGAACTAAGAGGAAGTAAAGGAGTGGTTAACTTGAAAACTACCACTTCATGACATCACAAGGGGGAACCGAGCATTGTGAGATTTGGAAATGTAGGCATTGATTAACTGATTGATTTTTTTTTTTTTTTTTGAGTTGGTGCCAAGAAGCTCTATAGTATATATAGTGGTGATGGTTTATATGTTGTAAAGTTGAGATTATTTATGCAGATTAGTAATGATCCATCCATCTTCTTCTGCTTTGTCCAGCTGGTTTGTGGGGGCACCTGACCCCCCCTATGAACCCCTCTGTGAGTGGTGAGCCCACAGGAGAGTAATAATAATGATCATTTTAATTTAACAACGTTGATGATGAATCGATAATCAATCGTTAATTCTCCCAATGATCGATTAATTTTAAATTTAAATTTAATTTAATAAATAGGGTATAAGTGGCTCTCCTCTTGATTTTGCTCTTCCAGTGTGACTCTAAAATAGTGAGTATCACTGGATTAAAGAGTGGATTTTGTGTAATATAGGACCTTTAACAGCTCCTTTTACCTTTAGTTCAGTAGAGATTGCCAATTCCAGGGGTAAAAGGATCAAAATGATTCTAGTGAAGGTGTACGGAGTCTAAAAACACAATGGGGCACTTCCTGTATCACCACATGACATCACAAGGTGTTTTCTATTTAAAAGAAGATCTAAGAGCCTAAATATGCAGGGTTTGTGTAGGGTGACCAGAATTTCAAAATCAAAACCAGGAATATCCCCGATTTTTGGCGGCTGGTAATAAGAAAATTGTGAAACAAGTTCGTAATTAAGAAAAAATGACCAACATGAGTCAGTATAGTCACATTTTCTTTGTGTTTTGGTCATTTTTAAGCAGATTTTTTTGTACTTTACCTAAACAAATGACTCTTTATTCCACTTTTTACTGTTGGCAGGATCAGATTGGTCAAAAATTGGGACACCTGGGACATTTCTTGTATAAAACTGGGACAAATCACAGGTTTTGGACAAATCTGCTGGGACAGGGGACACGGGGCTCAGAACTGAGTCTGTCCCGGGTAAATAGAGACATCTGGTCACACTAGTTTTGTGTGTTAAACATGTGTGAATGAAACTAAACACAACTCCAAGTGTTTTGATGAGGAAACATTATAACATAGATCAAAATATAGTGTAATAGTGTAATGTATTTAAAAATGCATGTAACTTTTTATCCCCTAATAATCATCTAAAATAAACTCATATTGGTGGAGTTCGTTGGATATCCATGTTAATCCTCTGGCTAAATCATTCATAACATTAACTTTGAACGACATTGCCTGTCCGCGAGCTCGCCGCGACGTCACGCCAGCACCGCCGCCGCCGACCGCTCACCTGGATGTAATTGAACGGCGGACGCTTTCGGGGTAATCTGTATCGGGGGAGCGAGGTTCACCCGGAGGAGTCATTCATCTTGTCCTGGCGCAGAGGGATGAGAGCAGATTTGAACGCTGACGGCTGCCATTTTGGACGGCGAGGAAGGCAGCGAGGGGGGAGGCGAGTAATTGACCTGTCAGGACGGCGCTGGTGTTCGCCGCTCTCCGCCCGGGCGCCACACAAATGAGGAAGTGGCGTTGAAAGTATTGTTTTGGGATGTTATTTATTCGGGGCTTGTGGGGTCAGAGCGGAGGAGGAGGGAGAGGGACTGAGAGACGGAGGAGAAGATAGAGACGCTTGCTAATGTCTTTTTGTTGTTGAAGACTGAAGTGGGGCAGAATAACAGGTTTGACTTCATGGACGGTCAGTGTAATTTCCGGTGTTTGACAGTTCTGTTTGGGGCCATGGCCTGTGGGGCATTTGATTTTGAGTTGTACTTTTTGCATCTTAAACCTACTTATACTGTGTACAGAAGTAAATAGAGTCGCCAACAAGTGTACTAATGTACGAGTACTGTTACTTCAAATGAATAGTTCTCAAATGGAAGTACACAGTAATGGATAGGGGACAAAAGCCTGTCTGCTCTCCTGCCCGGTGATGGTGTTATGCAGACAAAAATGAGACAAACTAAATCATATCTGCAGGAGCGGAGTAAGAAACACAAATGTTCAAATCATTTAATATTTTTACATAAAGCTTTTGTCATGTTAGACCAGGGGTCTTTAACCTTTTGCCTCTTGCCTGTACCTTTACAAAACAAAAATGCCAGAGACCTACTCATTTTCACAGAGTCGATATAAGAGGGCAAGCCTTAGATGGTACAGTTACCTATAAATCTTAAAACCATAATCCATTTATTTGTGCACAAAGTTCAAAATAACACCTTTACAATTCAGTACAATACATATAAATGAGAAATCCCTTCGTGAAGGGTGAAGTGCTACTTGCAGCTCCCGAGTTTCAGGCTGGAGAGCCCGGCTTTAGACTTCTAAGAGTTCTGTTACACTCTACAATATATTCCTGGAGTAAGCTAGGAGTAGTAGTATGTCTCTGAGCGGGCCTGAGAACACCTCGGACCCCAGAGAAGATGGGGGAAGTGTCTGTGGAGGGGGAAGTCTGGGCCTCTCTGCTCAGACTTCTGCCTCCACGCCCAGCCCCAGATAAAACAGGAAAATGGATGAAGCGTTAGTGATGAGCTAATGGTGGCAGTGTGTAATGGTCACATTAATATGCACAGTGTGTGTACATCCACTGCACATCCGACACACACTGAGTTTACATAAACATGCAATAATGTGTTATTTATACAACATTTACAAACCCAACGTTTAATTCTTTATCCATGAATGAAACTTCAGCTGTTCATTAGGCCCCCGAGGGCCAATTGTTTCACACAGTAATGACAGAAAACGCAAAAACCTCCAAGACACAAACACAAGACTAAACACACACACGGCTGCTCAATTATGACAAACGTCACAATCACAATTCTAGTAATAGTGTGTGCCTTTTTGTTTAAAGGCTTGTGTACATTTGTAAAGTGACTGGAGCGAGCGCTGATCACTGAACAGATGGGAGGGAGTTGTATTTATGGACTTTTTAATTGGATTATTTGCACAACCATAACAAGACAATACAAAAAATAAGTTCTTCTGATTTTAGAGCCATTGAAAATGTATAGAACAAAACATGTGTGCTTGTCATGTCCACCATAACTTCTCCATGTTCCAAATCCCTTTATCCTCAAATCCAAAGAGAGATCCTTCAGAGCACATCTTAGTTCCAGCAGCTCCTGAAGCTTTGTCCGGACTCGGTCTATTGTGTGAGCCTCCTGACCCCTGTCTCCTCGTAATACCTCCATCTGCGATCGATGACAGACGTCGATCTGTTTGCCCACTCCCTCGTGCTTCCTCCAAAACTACATTTTATTCCATTTTTCTGTCTCTTCATCCCCTAAGCCTCTGCCCTGTGCCCACCCGGCCTGCTGTCTTATGAGGAGGTAGAACAGCTCATGGATCAATATGACTCTTCTGTCTGTGAGTCCTTCAGGACGGATCATATTAAAGTGCAGATGACAGGTTTCCATGTGTTGGGCAGTATTTAACATAGTCTTACACTTAAAAGTCCCATATTACACAAAATATGTAGATCTTGATGTCGACAGAAGGTGAAATGAGCCGGTATGGCTTTAAATGAAGGTTCCATACTAAAAAGCACAGGCCATTGTTTTGAAGCATGTATAAACTGATAAACTATATGCAAAGCAAGCAGCTGTCTAAAAAAAGGCCAGCGCCCTCTAAAAGATTTATTTCGAAAATAGCATAAAATAAAATGTGTTTGTCATGGACAAATAACAGCCAGCGTACTTGTGATGGGAACAACGTGACAGTCTCATCTTGGTACATTTGAATTTTAAGAAAGGCCAAAGAAGGGTGGAAAATCTGTTTCCATAAGTATTATACACTCCTCAAATCTGAGCTATTAACAAAGATTTCATATATTTTCAACTATTTCATTTGTTGCAGTTTTGTTTTTTGCACTGCCTGTTCTGAGGGGCTGTGCTGGAGCATGGGGAGAGCTACAGAGAACTTCCTGGTTGTGTAGACTTGTAGGCGAAGACTTAGACAAGAGGTGTGGTCCTGTATATGGAGGAGTTACAAAAGTGTCAGTGAGCAGTCACTCCAGCACCAGTGATTCAGAAAACCAAAATGTAGGAGAAAAGGCTGGGGGGAAAAAATCTACAGTTATCACCAAACCTTGAGACTATTCTCCATATCATCCAGGGACCCCCTGAAATCATATTAATGTAAATCAACTTAAACACTAAGACACAAAATCAATCATCAAACTAAAAGTGGCTGGTGGAGCCGGTGCACTACAGAATGGACTAAACCACTGCAGTCAGTTTGTGTAGTATTTGGTGATTGATGTTTTTATGAATACAGTGTTTGGTTCATTTGTCATTGTTAAATATAATACTGATTCATGGATTTTGTTTAGTTAAACTTTAAAACTCTGATGTGGTCACTGGTTTGCCCAGGGGTGGGGCTAAGAGGGTATTTCAACTCATTCTGTCCTTTTGAGTTTATGGACAACCTCCTGTTCCACAAACTCTGTGCTGTGCGTCAGCATCACACAATACTTAGAGATGAGTCAAACTATATTTAATAACTATAATAACAAGTTTTCATCAGAGCCTAAACTCACATTCCTGACGTCTAGTTGCTCCACAGATGGAAGCTAATGGTGCAGGGAAATGGTGCTCTGTAATTATGTATCAGTTATAGTGCAGGAGAAAAGGCAGGAGAGGAAATAGTTTAACACCGCAGTAACGTGTTCTGATAGAACATGATGACACAACACACCAAAATGTTGCACAAGCTGTTTAATGTACAGGTGGGATCTGCTAGAGTCCTGGAATGTTCTGGAGTGTGGGGGTCTCCTGAAGAACAGGGGCTTAAATAACTCTCACACTCATGTTTTGATCTTAATGTCTTCTTAACAGTATTAACCCTCTACATGAGAGTTAATGCTGTAGACGTGCGTATAAACGAATGACCAGTGCTTATTATAGCCTCATAAAGACTTTACTAAGGAACCTTAGCATAAAGTGTTACAGGGAGTCGAACCCAACACACACCACACACACTCGAACTCGCCCCTGCCCTGTGTGTGTGTGTGTGTGTATGTGTGTTTACGTGTGTGTGCGTGTGTGTGTGTGAATCCTCCGGCTGAGATATTAAATTATAGAGAAGCTCAGAGAACAGGAGTGTGTGAGGGGCACACACTTTCCATGTAAATCCTCTTATAATGAGACATCCTGACAGCGCAGCGCCACCTGGGGGCAGTACGTCAGGAGAGGAGTCATCTGAGGAGACGTGTGGATGAGCAGAGGCGTTTTTATTCTTAAGATTTTTAAGGCACCTGAGTTTTACTGCAAAATATTTGAAAAAAAAAGCTATTCCTCATTTACCTTATGCGTTCAGACTCAAACTTTTGTTATTCATCAGCTCTTTTCATATTAGAGACCAGAGTGGAGTTTTCACTAAAGGTAACAACAACTAGCATGCTAATGCACACTTCCCAATTACTGGAAACTAAAATTCTTTATAATTTGATGCAGATCGTACACTGCTGCTTATACAATACATGTGTACTGGGCACGACACATTTGCTCAGCTCCAGGGGGAATAACAGTGCAGGGCCACAACCCAAAACCTGCCCCACAGGTCCAGTCCTCCAGCGACGGGCCTCACCGAGCCAAGAAACAAGATTCACTCTAACACCTTGGCCCAACTGACTTTTTTTTTTTACTTTTGCTATTTTAAACAATAGTATTGTTAATAGTGTATTTCTTTTAATTCGGATTCACTATATTTTTGGTTTGGTTTTGGTTTTCTTCTGTAGAGTTTTTGGTGGTGGAGTGGTCATTGGAACAAAGTTGATGGACATGAGAAAAGCTCAGGTAGATGAATGTGCTCATTGTTGTGGCATTAGAAGGAGGTGACTTACAGAACCTGCAGAAGTGGATGACTGACAAACCGTATACACTCTGGACTTAAGTGTTCAGTGTTCTCTCATGACATCATTAACACATGTCCTCTGCTGTTGTCCAGCCCCCAGTGCCCCTCCTCAGCAGGTCACTGTCCTGACCGTGGGCAATCAGAACAGCACCTCCATCAGCATCTCCTGGGACCCCCCTCCTCCGGACCACCAGAACGGCATCATCCAGGAGTATAAGGTCTGTCTCTCAGTCCCGCTCACCGTTTTTTCTAAGTTGACAGTATCTTTAATGAAGTTAGTCTCCAAAAATATGATTTTAATTTAAGCTATTATATTGTACTACTTCTGGAAGATTCTGCCACATGTGCAGAGAGTGTACCTTTGGGGAAATGAATACATGCGAATTGTGGATCTCAGCTCACATCTTTTCTTTTTAGTCAGCAAAACATTGTACATTAATTGAATAAACTAAAAGACTGGAGAATAAACATGAACCCTGCCACCATCTTCACCCTCATATTTACGGTGTAACTCGCTGTAGATCTGGTGCCTGGGCAACGAGACACGCTTCCACGTGAACAAGACGGTGGACGCTGCCATCCGCTCGGTGGTGGTGGGCGGGCTGCAGATGGGCGTCGTCTACAGGGTGGAGGTGGCAGCCAGCACCAGCGCGGGGGTGGGGGTCAGGAGCGAGGCCCAGACCATCTTCATAGGTGAGTTTAACTTTTGAGTGCTTGTGCAGGTTCAGCTGGGGGTAAGAATGATGTCAATACAATCTGATCACTGTTCACTCAAACGCAGTATTTTTTGTTGCTTTGAGGAGCTCACTGAAGTCATTTGCTTTTTCAGAAAGTTAACGGTGGCCTGCGTGACTTTGCTTTCTCCATGGAGATATTCCTACTTCGTCTAGAATGTTCCACAGTACAGATTAAACTTTCCTATCACAAGGGAAACAAGCAGGTTATAACACCATTCAGATCTGTGGAGAGTCGCCCCTAAGGAATTACAATTAATTACAATTTTGAGCAACGGAAACACCGGTAATGAATACATTCTTAATGGAAAAGTTTAAAGTCATACCACGGAACATTCCAGGCAAAACAGTAACACTTAACTGCAATGGCTGAACCCATCTGTCACTCAGTATTTCTCAGGCTGACCAGTAGGAGGCGTGAATGAGAAAACGTGTACATTTGGGCACTGAGCTACATTCAAGAGAAAATAGTATATTGTCACACAAAAGCCAGACTGACCATATCACCGTATCGTCGTCTAGCCCCAGCTAACTCTAAACTACACTCACATTTAAAAGGGTTAGGGAAAATAAGATTGGACAAGTAAGAAGAAGAAAACTACAACTTCATGACATCACAAGGTGGAACAGAGCATTTTGAGCTTGGCAGATGTAGACAGGCTAATAATGACGGATTCTTCAAACATGGGTGAATGAAACAAAACACAGGTCCAGATGTTTTTGATGAGATAAGAACATCATAATGTGGCTTACAGTTCACAAAAGTCCAGTTTACTTAATATAGGAACACTGCAAAAAGCTTGGCCAAAATTTAAGATATGAACACTTAAAGGGGAACTCCACCTCTAGGAACGAACCACCTCTAGGAGCAAACTTCAAATAAGCTTAAAACGTGCCGGAGTTCATCTTTAAATCTATCAGAAAATGACTTAAAGTTAGTGAAATGATCTGTCCAGGCAGCAAGATCCATCCATCCATCCATCTTCTCCCGCTTAATCCGGCTGGGTCGCGGGGGCAGTACTCATAGCACCTGACCCCCCCTATGAACCCCTCTGTGGGTGGTGAGCCCACAGGAGGGAGGCAGCAAGATCTTCTCTTAAAATAAACGACCTCTAGACTAGAATGAAGCAGTCTCAGAACTAATGCATGCACAGTAACATGCACTGTAGGTGTGAAAGTTGTGTGAGTGAGTGTTGGTGGTGGTCGGAGGGACCGTTGGCGCCGCTTGACTTGGCAGCCGCGCCTCCGTCAGTCTGCCCCAGGGCAACTGTGGCTATAACAGTAGCTTACCACCACCGGGTCTGGAGTGAATGAAGAATGCTCTGTAAAATGCTGTGTAAAGCACTTTGGGGACATGTGTCTGTGTAAAGCGCTATATAAATAAACCTTACCTTACCTTACCTAATGAGTAGATCATAAATCTGAAAACACGATTAATAACTTTTAAAATCTTGGCCAAATCAGAGAAATTTACAGTGAAGAAGGACAGATTCTGTACTAGTTGGATGAGGCCAGAGCAAACCACAGAGAAATGTCAACAATGACCTGAAGGTGTTCTTGCTAAGACGATGCAGGAGATGCACAAAGCACTGTGCCCTGTCACATTTCTGCTGGAAAATTCACCTCCCTCTTGTCTCCATGGAGATTGTCCACAGTGGCATAAAAGTATCTGGGACACAAGCAGGCCTGTTATGAAGTGTATTGATACTTTGCGATGACCTCATGCTGGGGGTGTTGTACATGTATGTGTATGGCAGAATGTTCAGATGGGACCATGGTGACACAATGCACACATTAGGTTCCTGCAGAGTCTTAGAAAGTCTAAAAAGCGTTGAATTTATGAATTTGGAAATAATACCTTAAAAAAAAAACTGGTAAAAGACTTTTTATGTGATATTTATATCTTAAAATGTGTGAAGTACATAACGTCTTCGTATCACATTGCTCCTCAAAAGTTTAATTTGTCAACCACCACTATTTGGTTAAATATCGTCGCTTAAATAAAAAGTGGTGAAACCAAAAAACTGAGAACGCAAAGCAGCGCCAGGTCAAAATACTCCGAACACTGCTCCCGAGAGTTTTGAGAGATAAACGTACACAAATTCAAGAATTTAGTTTTTCTTTGCTGGTAAGTCTAATAGGCCTGAAATAGGCTGTGAAATAGGTATTACGTTTTTATATAAAAGGTCTAAAAAAGATCTTAAAAAGGTCTTGACTTTAACTTGAAGAAACCTGTAGGAGAAACAGCCAAAAATGTTTTAAGATTGTCTGAATAAATACAAAGTGGATTTGAACAGCACATTTTGGGCGACATCTCAGTTGGTGGAGCGTTTGTCCATCCAAACATCATCGGTCGATCCGCTGACCCGCAGGTTGACGGTGCGATTCCAGCTCCCACAGATGAATGCTGTTGTTATATATGGTGTGGTCACAGTATATAGAGAGAGTGGGTGTAAATATCAGAACAAGAGTGCCTTCTGTAGTGCTGCTTTATGCTTGTTGTTTCCTGACCAGTGCCGTACGTGCCGTCCATTACCGTGACTTGTATCTTTTGTCTGTTGCCATCGCTGGTGTCCTCATGCATTATTATTGCAATATGATGATAATTATGTCATTCAGCTAGAACAGTTACTCATTGTCTGGGAATGTAAATGGTTCCGATAGTTATAATGTAAAATGTCTGAAAAATGAAAAGGAAAAAATAGTTAGATTAGAATTAAGGGGGTGGGATGAAATAAATTGTCTTCTTCCCACTCCTTTTTGGGAAAAAAGATTTTGTTGTTGTTATTTTTATTATGATTTCTCTAATGTTATATGTTTCTTAATTGCCCGAAAATGAACATATACATACATACTTAACCCACCTCGCTCTAGTGTCAGCGTACACTGGTGAATGGGTGAGTGGTTCCTTGTTCTAAAGCACTTTGAAGGTGGAAAATCGCCATATAAAACATGACCGTGATGTGCATTTTCACGAGCCTGTGATCACTCTGAGCGTTCATGGTCCTGTTTAGGAGCTTGAGTTTCGGCAAAATGGTGAGACTGACTCTGAAAAACGGTTGGCTCATGCTAGCTCTCTCGTGACTGTGATTTTACGTGTGAGAGATTTGTTTAACCGCACAATTCGGCTCATGTGTTCCAGCCAAATCAGTTCCTTCTGGTCGTAAAATGAACGTTCAGATTAAAGTCTAATCTGAGTAACGGAGCTTCAGACAGAGCAATGCTTCCAGTTAGCGCTACACCTCCAGGGATTGTTGACGACATCAGGGACATAATGAAACTTTGGGACATATGAAAGTTCGTAGTGTGTAAAGTGGTGGACGGTAATGCTGTATGTGCAGTGAGAGCGTCACCATGGCAACAGGTGAGGCTGTGTGGAGTTATGGAGCACGTGTCATTTCACAAACACTGTTCTGGTGTTTTCCTCCGTCTGATGTATGAGCGGGTGTCGGCCACAGCCTCATTTGACCCAGAACGGATGGTCTGGCCCACGGCGCGTCTTTATTTCCCCCCCGTTCCATAATCCGTCTGTGCAGGCCCTGGACCATGTTTGTGGAAGTGGAGGAGGAGGAGGAGGAGAGAGTGCAGTGTGTGGTAGGATGGAGAGATGACTGATGGGAAGGCAAATAAAGCTGAAATAAAGCTTTTTATTGTGTTTTTAAAGACAGTTCAGTGGGATATGCATTTAGCTTGTTGACATGTTCTGACATTCCTTCATTCCATGTCTCTATTTAGACACTTTTTAGTATCGCTATTTCGATACTTACTATATTTTATTCTTTTTTTGTGTGTTTGTTTTTGTTTGTTTGTTAGTTTGTTTTTGAGAGTTGCCAAGCTTGGCCAGCAGCCACCGAGATGGAATTGATTTGGCCAAAAGAAATACAGGCCTAATGCGTTTACAGTCAAATTTCCTGGTCATATGTCGTTAATAGTAGTTTTGAGCTGACACAATGAACTTGATCGGTAATTTCTTTACACTGCAAAAAAAAGGCCTATCAAAAAATAAGAAAAAAACACAAATTTTGAGGTAAAAATGCCCTATTTTAAGTGAAATTATCTGCCAGTGCAGTAAGAAATTTCCACTTACCAAGTTTTCTTAAAACACGACAAAATACGAATCTTGTTCTAAGCAGAAAACACGAGTTTCAAATATTTATGGCAAGATTTTTAACCTTATTGGTGCTTAGAATAAGTTGTAATATCTAGATAAGATATATCGGGATGGAATATCTTGAAACAAGTAAAACAATCTAATCTTATTAAGTAAAAAAAACTTAAAATTGATCTTTTTAGATGAATCTGCTTAATTCAAGTCAGTTTATGCTAGAAAATCATTTTTTGTAGTGTAGGCGATATGGTGTTTTCGGCAGATCGCCCACATGACAAAAGGAATGAAGCACAAAGGGCCCATGCAGCCCCCGTTTTAGATGAGATATTTCCCGAAGTCTGGCCTAAGCTCTTTTTTAAAATGCAGGACTGTTTCCCACGGCGATGAGTGAGGACATGTCCCACCGTCTGATCTCCTCTGTGGCCCAAGTATTCTCTGATCAAGCCTCTTATGATATCTGGGAGCGCAAAGTATAACAGGTTACCACATTCATATTATTCATGTCAGAAAAGGGTTAGAAAAACAGTAAAGTGCCGCTACTCCGACAATGAGATGCCAGTGTCTAAATAGCGGCATGTCGCTATAGCAACATGGAACCGTTTGGGCTGCTAGCTGCAAGCCATCTTCATAACTGCCCCAATGTTGGTGGTGTTGTATTGCATATAGCACATGTGTCAAACATGCGGCCCGGGGGCCAGATCCGGCCCTCCAAGACCTTTAATCTGGCCCTCGGCTGATTTTTCTATTAAAATACTTAAAATTTTCAGATTTTTCTGTTAATTTTCTGCACCGTTTGGCATAGCAGCGTCTCCGGCGTTTCTGTACGTTGCGACTCCCACCAGAGCAGCACAAATGAAGACTTTCCTCTTTCCAAACGCTCTTAAAGGACGATCGTTTTGACTGTCGACCGTGACCCTCATCAGCAAAATGTCAAAAAATGAGAAAAGCAGATGCTGAGTTCAGGATTTCCCAAGAAAAATAGTCTAATTCTTATTTGTTGACAGAGGTGAATGGGAAATCTGTGCTCAGTGTGTTTGGAACAAGTGGCGTTGCTCGAGGAATATAATCTTAAACACCACTACGAGACACGGAGAAAAATACAATAACTTGAAGAGAGAACTGAGTTTTCTGATCCGGCCCTTTTGGGATCAAAGTAGGTGCATACGGCCCCCGGAACAAAATGAGTTTGACACCCCTGGCATATAGTATCAGCTGTTATCACTTCCTGTAGGCCTGGTCATCTTTTGTTATTTCCTATAGCGATGGTCAGCCTGATGGACCAGTCGGTTGCTCGGACTGATGAACTACGATTGTCTTTAAGAACCCAAGAAGTTCATGTACAAACAAAGATGAAATTAAAGTTAGCAAATAAAGCAGGTTCTGATTGGACAACAGTGAGAGACAGAAATCTTCATTCTTTGGACGAATATTAATATTACCTCCTCCTTTCTACCTGTGTAAAATTGGCCCCCATCAAACACAAACCTACACAAAAACTATGTCCTTCCTTTGTGCTCCGTTTGTGTTGTAAATGTTTAATTTGTGCTTTCAAGGTTAAGATATTAGCCATTTTTGACCAATGACGTCGCCCTGACCCCCCAAAAACGTTAAAACGTGCTGAAAAATGTCAAACTATTACATAAATTCTTTCTGTTTTGTTTGTGCTGTTGTGTGGAGTTAAAATTGTACTTTTTGCACTAATAATTTTAAAGTTTTTACATACTTATCTTGCTGATTACATTGCATTATTTCCGGACGGAAATTTGACCTATAAAAGAATCGTTAATTTCTCAAAAACTGAAGCAGCACAAACTAAAATTTTGCAGCACAAACGAAGCACAAACGATCCATAGTTTTTGTGTAGGTTTGACTTTGATGGGGACAAACTTCACACAGGTAGAAAGGAGGAGGTAATATTAGGGTTGCAAGAATATCCAAGTCTCGCGATACGATATAGTCACGGTATGAACCTCAATACGATATTTATTCTACAGAATAACAAGACTGACATTCTAAAACGCTTTGACCAGTCATTTGGTACAACATTTATTGTCATTAGGGATGGAACGATATCCAAATCTCTCTGGACCAGATTTTCACCATAAACATCTCACCGAACCAGATTTATTACAATATAAAACTCTATAACTATAAAATCTGCTCCTTTTTCCTCTAAAAATGCTTCACAAGACTGAATCCAAAGAATGAAGATGTAAAAGTGCTTAGAACAGTTATTTCTTCATGTCGTCTGCACTGAAACGGAGCAAAGGATCATGGTCTATGTAGTTCCCTCTGTTTTTTTTTTAGCTATTTTTGCATCAGAACTGTTCATGTAAGCAAAGACACTTGGGATTCCAGATATTGTGATGGCCTGTGGTATTACTGTGAGACCTTTGACGATACGATATCACCAGATTTCCATTATTGTTACATACCTGTGTAATATGTAATCTCATCAAACCAGTACTAATATGTGTAAGGACCATTTACCATCCTGCACGTTGAGCTGTCTCAGTCACAGTAGTAGAAAGTAACTAAATGCAAACACTCATGTAATTGTAACTGAGTATTATGTGAGTAATTTTACTTTTTTTAGTCTATTTTTAATGCTGTACTTATACTTGAGTCATTGAGCGTAGTTCAGGGCCCTGTGATTGTAAGTTTGTGTATAAACTCCTGTTTTTTTTATTTTTTTTTCCTGTCTTATTGTAATTTGCTTTACACTGTACAAGTATTCAAGTTTTGGCAGCCAACCACTGTCACCGGTTAACTGTATAAACACAAAAAATAAGGATCATTACTAATTTTGGGAGAAGGGGTGGGATATAATAAGTTTTACTTCTACCCACTCCTTTTCGGGCATGTATATATATGTATATATACGTATTTGTGTCCATATATCCATTCTTGACATTGTACATATTCTGTGTACTACAAGTATCATATGCTCGAAAAAAATAAATTACTACTACTACTACTACTGTCTAAAATATTTCTGAACACATACTTTTAACCATAAGTACACTTTTAAGAGCTATACTTGTAATGAAGTACATTTTTATCGCAAAACTGTACTTTTACTTAGGTACAGATTTGCAGTATTTTTTCCACTACTTACTTTCTTACTCTCTAGCCTTGTATTTACCCAGTTTGCGTCGCAGTTACGTTGAACGGGTCCAGCCTTCGAGCTCAGACGAGTGTTTGGAGAAAAGGGCGTATCTCCCTCTATACCACATGTGTCAAACATGCAGCCCGGGGGCCAGATCCGGCCCTCCAAGACCTTTAATCTGGCCCTCGGCTGATTTTTCTATTAAAATACTTAAAATTTTCAGATTTTTCTGTTAATTTTCTGCACCGTTCAGCATAGCAGCGTCTCCGGCGTTTCTGTACGTTGCGACTCCCACCAGAGCAGCACAAATGAAGACTTTCCTCTTTCCAAACGCTCTTAAAGGACGATCGTTTTGACTGTCGACCGTGACCCTCATCAGCAAAATGTCAAAAAATGAGAAAAGCAGATGCTGAGTTCAGGATTTCCCAAGAAAAATAGTCTAATTCTTATTTGTTGACAGAGGTGAATGGGAAATCTGTGCTCAGTGTGTTTGGAACAAGTGGCGTTGCTCGAGGAATATAATCTTAAACACCACTACGAGACACGGAGAAAAATACAATAACTTGAAGAGAGAACTGAGTTTTCTGAGTAGGCTGCATACGGCCCCCGGACCAAAATGAGTTTGACACCCCTGCTCTATACAAATGAAATACAGCGCGGCGGCGGGTGCATTCTGCTCCGTGTGCGCTGCATGTAAAGTCTGTTTTGATGAACTTTGCGGCTGGTTTTCATTTGGCGTGCGAGTGTGGGAGTGGACAGTGCGGTTTGCTCCTACAAAGCCTGTGCGGATCGATACAGAGCCACGGTGTTCTTCAGAAATTGAGTCTTTTTCGGCAGTAAACACAGAAGACGAGAGCGCAGAAGACGAGAGGAGGTTTCCAAGGAGAGACGGTAGAATATAGACCTGTAGAGTGTGCGGATTTTTGAGTACAGCAGACTTGTTTTGGTCCATAGATTTTTGAGTTTTGTAATGAAAGGTGTTTGTGGAATCAGGCGAGGGTCCGCAGAGGGATGAGCTAAGACTGAAGCGATGGGCCGTACCGGCAATAGGAGCTGTTTTTGTTTATTTTAAAGGGCTCATATCATGTTATTTCTTCATGTTCTAATGCAGTTTCCTCATCACAAACAGACCTGGAGTTGCGTTTTGTTTCATTCACATGTTTCACACACAAACCCTGTAGATTTAGTGAACTCTACTCACACAAAAAACACTGTTCCACTCCACACACCTTCACTAGAATCATTTGCATCATTTCAGACCTGAAATCCGCTGATCTTGACTGAACTAAAGATAAAATGAGCTGTTCACTTGAAAACTACCTCTTCGTGACATCACAAGGTGGAACAGGGCATTCTGAGCTTTGGACACAGACTAATAAACCACGTTTATTGAAACGTGTGAATGAAACAAACCACAACTTGGTTTGTGATGAAGTTACAGCATAATAACATGGCTAAAATAATACATTTTGTGTAATATGCAACCTTTAATTTATTTAGTGATTATTTATTTTTCAGAATGGTGCAGCAATAAACAAAAATATACAAAAATGTACATCTTCTTTTAGTCCAGTAAGAGCCTGGTAAATAAAGTTGGCAAAACTAAAGATGTAACTGTAATAATGACTTACTCTTTAACTCATGCTGCCTTATAATAATAATAATAATAATGCATCAGTTTTATATAGCGCTTTTCAGGACAGTCAAAGACGCTTTACAGAGCATTATTCATTCACTCCAGACCCGGTGGTGGTAAACTACTATTGTAGCCACAGCTGCCCTGGGGCAGACTGACGGAAGCGAGGCTGCCAATCTGCACCATCGGCCCCTCCGACCACCACCAACACTCACACACACACCACTTTCATACTAGGCAATGTGGGTGCTGTGTCTTGCCTAAGGACACTACGACAGTTTTTGCCACTGGCGCCCCCCTGTGGCACCTGGAATTCCCAGTGGTCTCCCATCCAAGTACTAACCAGGCCCGGCCCTGCTGAGCTTCTGAGATCTGACGGGATCAGGCTTTGACGAGCCGGTACGGCCTTATGTCATGTTAATTTGATTCATCTTGAGCCTTAATGTTTTCATCCTAAACTGATGTAAAGAAAAGGACAACGCCCCACATTCACATTCGACTATAGGGCTGTGGGTCTTCAGCTGACACTGGAGTCCACTGATTATTGTGTTTAGATCATGAAGATTTATTAAAATGGGGCAATTGCGATCATGAGTGTAATCTGTCTTTTACATATAATCACACCATATCCTGCTACGTTTCTGTATGAAAAACAGTTGTTTTCTGTTGAGTGTTGTTTGAGACAGACACATGGTCAGATCTGAGATACTGAATCGCCTCGAGCTTTTGCCTCATCCCCATTTTAGTCGACTAATGGATCAGCAGGACATGTCTTTAGTCCAGTGAGAATTTCTTTACTTGGCTACAGCTCTACAATCCAACATTAGGTGAACACTGTTCCATTCACAATCATTCACGCTTCATTAATCCAAAATTGCGTTTTGTTTGCGTTTTGCCCAGATTGTCGTGTCACAGGTAAAAATCCAGATTTCTACTGTGCAGTTTTTAAGTCCATAAAAACACATGGCTCTGTTAGCACTGCATTCACACTGTCCAAGGACTTCCTGTGTGTATTTCTGTTCATTCGTGCTGAAGACAGCGGACAGCTCCAGTGCTTAAACACGCTATTGAAAACAAAGGTATAAAGTGTGTTTTCCAAATGTATTTTATTTCAGTGTGTCCAAAACGTTGCCTTCCCCTCCATGACCTCTGTCTGTGTTATCTCAGGTAAAGAGGTCCGGGACGTGTTCATCCATGGTAACCGTAACAACAGCATCACGGAGCAGATCACAGATGTGGTGAAGCAGCCGGCCTTCATCGCGGGCATCGGAGGGGCGTGCTGGGTCATCCTCATGGGCTTCAGCATCTGGCTGTACTGGAGGAGGAAGAAGAGGAAGGGCATGAGCAACTACGCAGGTGAGAAGAGCCGACAGACACGCTCAACATATGGTCTAGAAGTCAATGGCATTTTCTGTTTTTCCACTGGTGATACTACAATCTGCACACTTTTTACCAGGTTCATGTTTGGGAAAGACATCTGGTGTGTCTTTGGAGTGGGCAATGGAGCTCAAGGTTAGGTGTGAATTTCTAGCTCTGGAAGTAAAATGACAATTTATTTATTCTATTTACTTTGGCCTTTCAAAAATAAAAGAATAATAAAAGACAGCACGCCACGATATGCAATTTTATTATATTTAAAATTTTATTGGAAATGCAAAATTATTAAGTACGTAAATAGAATTAGCTGTATGTTGAGCTTCATAATGGTGTCAAAAGTGTCTTGCCAAAAGAAACAGTATATGCTTGAATGTGAATTGAACCAGGAAGCTCCTCGTTTGGTGGTCAGTTGCTTAACCCACTGCACCACTGTTTACCAGTTACCTCCCATGAGTGTTATAATTAACATAACACACAATACAGGAGAAATATTCACATTCTCTGCCACCAAACACTGTTTAAACAGCTGCTCCTGTCAGCTCCTGTCAGCTCCTGTCAGCTCCTGTCAGCTCCTGTCAGCTCCTGTCAGCTCCTGTCAGTGTGAGTGGATTCAAAAGGGTTGGAGCTCTTTGACTGCTGTGCCCACACCGTTAGAGGAGCCCAGGGCGCCGGACTCTCCCGGTGGTCAGTGAACACAGCTCTGGCCAGGCTCTCCGGATGGTCAGTGAATGCACCGTTAACCCACTCCACCCACACACACTGACCCTGGCGACGGTGAGCTCAGTGCACCAGTCCAGAGGCCCTGCCCAGACCCGGTCAGTCCATGTGGCAAACGAGGCCCATTCTAGTGTTCAAACACTCACCGTGGTCAGGGATGGGCGATATATCGGCCCCAGAATCTGTCCATATTCATAACGATCCATCAGTAAAGGCATCAGCCAATGTCCATATTTGACAGAAATATTTTTTGCCACTTCCCCATTCTCTGAGTGTTCATGTGTCGTTCTGCGATTGTCTTCAGTGCATCAGATTTGTCTTTTTAAACAAACTCATGAGTAAAAAGGAAGTAGAAGTTTCTTATCTGTCTGCTCACAAACATGTGACCAATTACTTTATATCCCAGAGAAATACATTTGGTGATCATTTTTACCAGTGAAATGTTCATTTGTCAACTTTACACTGCTCAGCTTCTCTGGCTCAGGGTCCATCACCTGCTTGTGTTCCTTCTGTGCATAGAGGCGACTCTCCACAGATCTGAATTGTAATGCAGTGTAGTGCTGTAACCTGTGGAACATTCTAGACAAAGCAAGACCTTCCACTAGAAATGTTAGATACATTTGTGTGCCATGCTTTGATTTCACAATTGTAAAAGCTGAATATCAGTACTGGCAAATATCGTTGTCAGCTCTTCCTCCTGGTCACGTGAAAACTTTCATGTTGTAGTAACAAGCAAACTGGAAAAGACATATCTCGATATATCTGTTTTTTTACCCAGACTAAACCTGCTGAAATCCATGTCCTAAACTAAACACTGGACAGAAAGGGTGATGCAAATGTGAAAAAAAAACACAAGTCCAGATATGCTCACAAGAAAAGCTCTCAAGGGTCAATTTTGTGTAATACGGGACCCTTAATCTGTTTGTGTAAATATGTGTTTCACAGATTAAAATTGTGGACAGTTCTAATGTTTGACATCTCACAATTGTTTAATGCCTTTGTATTTAATCTCATTTCTCAACCTCTTCTGTATGATATGAACATTGTGTGAAAAGTTATACCATTCATAACAGAGCAACAAATAAGGAATCATGCAGTTTTGGCAGAAAGAAATACTGCCGTGTATTCCAGGCTGACATGTTTATTTGCCTGTATATGTACGTAAGAGTATTTTGTGTGATCACGTTCTCTCGGCTTTGCACCTTCGAAATGTCTGCTTTCCCAGCTGCCCCTGAACGCACCCGGAAACTGCACTTCCCCTTACCTCACGTGTGTGCACCTCCTCCGCGGGGCTCACCTGTACTCCCCCCCCGGCTTGTGCACTCCTCTAACTCCGCACTTTTCTGTCTTCTTGTTTTGCAGTCCAGTCCTTCACGTTCACCCCTGCAGGTACTGTTCATTTGACCCGCCTCCTCGCTTTGACCCATCCCGCCCTGTCCACTCGCACTGTGCTGGTCTTCTTCTTCTTCGTAAACAGAGCCATAACTCTCTCCATCAACATGTGCAGTGTTTCCATTTCTTTCTTATGCATCTCAAAGCATGATCTGGACTCATGACTATTGACCCATCTCAGTCGTAATAATGCAGTTACTCAATGTGTTTGTGATGAGAGGGAATCATAGGGTCCCTCACCATTCGATACAATACACGATACATGGTTCACGATACGATATTATCACGATATG